>QJNZ01000592.1:0-59412 GCA_004155055.1 Monosporascus sp. CRB-8-3
TGTTTTTTTGGTTTTTTTTTTATTTTTTTTTGTTTTTTTTAATTTTTTTTTTTTTTTTTTTTTTTTATATTTTTGTATGTTTTTTTTTTTTTCGTACCTAGTGTTAACCTTGATAATATCCGTTGTTAATTTAAGTAAGGAAATATAAAAGATTAGATAAAGTTTAACCTTAGGTAATAATTTTATTTAATAATTATTTTCTGAGATTTTCTTGATCATTTTATATAGTCTAATATATTTAAAATCGAGTTTTTAGTTTAAGCGTTTAGGTTTAATATTTTTGGTAATTAAATAAATTATTTTCTTTTTCGAGAAAGTTGGTTTTTTTTAACTTTTTTTAGTTATAATATTTGTTTATTTAATTGCGTACGAATTAAAGTTTTGTTTTTATTTTTTGGTGTAATTATTTAAATTATTTTAAAATAAAAATTACTTTAATATTAATCAATTCTTTTTTTCGCGTTTTTTTATAAACTTTTATAGTAAAATTAAAGTTAATAATTATTAAAATCGTTTAAATATTATTATGGTAATTAATATTATAGGCCAGTAATACGATAGGTAATATCTTAACTTGATTATTTTGTTTATAGTTAATGTAATATCGTAAGTACGTTTTTAACGTTTAATTAGTTTTTTTTATTTATTTATCCGTTTATAGTTTAAAAGCGTTCGATAATTTATAATTTAAACCGAATTGTATTATTAAACTTTGCCAAAATTTCATAGTAAAAGTTATATTTTTATTTGAAATAATTTCTGCTAGTAATCCGTATATATTAAAAATATGTCGGAAGAAAATATATATTATTTATTCGGTATTTGTATTTTTATTATAAAGTAAAAAATAGGAGAATTTTATAAACCGATTAACGATTATAAAAATGTTATTATAATATGTACCCGTAACTGGGTTTTTTAATAAAGGAAATTTCGTAATAAAGTTAAATATAATTAAATTTTATAATTATTTAATAACCGGTAATAGTTGTAATTTTCCGTACAATTTATGTCGTTTAGCTTTTATCTTAACGTAGATGTCATACCGTTATATATCTTTTTGTACTGTTAATTTTATTTTAAAGAAATAGTATGTTTGTTATAAACATTTTAGGGTTTTATAAATCCCTGGGTATCCGTATAATTAACATTTATGTATTTTTTGTGTTAAATTTTTTTAATATTTGTCTAGTATGTAAATTTTATTTGTTCTTTAATTTTTAAGTAAATTGTTATATTATTATTATCTTTCCTGATATAGATTTGGTATAAATATTTTAATAGTATTAATATATCGTTGCTATAAGTATCCTTTTAATATTTAATTAAATATAGTTTGTTATATTTTTATTTTAGGGTTTTTTAAGTTTAGTCGTTTATTAAAAACGTTTATTTTATTATTTTCCGATCTTTTTCGGTAGATAATAATGTAATTAAATTTTAAAAGGTACTTTACGTAACGTAATTATTATCCGATTAGGTTTTTAATAGTTACGAAATAAAAGATGTTTTTGTAGTTTGTATATATTTTTACTTAATATTAATTTCGTTTAAAATAATGTTTGAATTTTTTAAAAACTTTAACGATGGCTAGGAATTTTTTGTCGTAGATAAGATAATTAAATTCGATACCGTATAACTTATAAAAGTAAAAGGCGATAGAATATAATTTCTTTTAATTCTTTCGTAAATAAATTATTATTTTTAAAGCAAAGGTTAAAATATCGGCTTCGAATTTTATTAGTTTATTAAGATCGTATATTATTAAAACGGGTTTGCTAATAAAAACGTTTTCAAGTTATTAAAAAGTTTTTTTTGCAGTTAAGGCTTATACGAATCGTTGGTTTTTCTTGGTAAATTCCGTTAAAGGTATTGCGATTTTGTTAAAATATCGTATAAATCATCGGTAATAATTGGCAAATCTAAGGAATACTTGTACCTCCGTAACGTTAATAAGTATTTTCCAGTTCTTAATTGTAAAGATTTTTTTAAGGTTTATCCTAATATATTTTAAGGTAATAATATATCTTAAGTATTTAATATTTTAAATGTAAAAGGTATTTTTTTTTATATTAATTAAAAAGTCAAAGTTTTATAAAGTTTATAAGGCTTTATAAACGTATTTTGTATATTTTTTTTGTTTTTAAGGAAATAAGGATATCCTCGAGGTAATACATAATAAAGATGTCGAAATATTTTCGAAGTATATAATTAATTATCCGTTAAAAGGTTGCTGGTACGTTTATAAATCCGAAAAGTATAACAAAATATTCGAATAATTTATATTTCGTTTTAAAAATTATTTTCCATTCGTTTTTTGTTTTAATTCGAATTTAGTTATATTTTTTTCGTAAGTTTAAAGTTATAAATTATTAAGCGTTTTATAATTGGTTTTTAATTTCGGTAATTAAAAGTAATAATATTTTATCCTTAACGGTAATATTATTAAATTATCGGTAATTAATAATAAATTATAGTTTTTCGTTTTTTATAGAACAAAAAATATTAGGTATTTTGTTAATAATTTAAAACGTTATATATATCCTTTGCGTAATTTATTCTTTAAGTAATTACGAAAAGCGTATAATTTTACCTTATTTATGTTATAGATAGGGTAAAAACGGTTATTTTACCGTTTTTAAAAAAACTTTTATAGTTTTATTCGTTATATTATAATAATTTTATATCGAGTTTTTTTTAAAAAAGCTTTTTATATTTATGATATTATGGTAGTATTTTTATTATTTATTTTGGTAGTTTTTCGAGCTGTATTTATAAATCGTCGTTTATTCGTTAAAATCGTATTTTAAAGTTCGCAATAATATGCCGTATTTTTCTATTATACTTTTTGTTTTAAATATATCTTATTTTTTTAGATAATAAAGTTTTTATCGTATCCTTACATTTATATTCGTCGTTCTTATTAATCGAATATTAAGATTTCGTATCTTCTTTATTTTTCTTTACGTTAAAAAATAAACGAAAATTTATTTAATTAGTTTCCTAATTAATCAAAAGGTTATATTAGCGTAACTATAATTTTCCTAGGATTACATTATATCTATTTAATAAGATAATATCGAGATTAATAATTTATCTTTTTCCTTCGATAAAAATTTTAAAATAATTAATTTTACGTTTAACTTATCCGTCATTATAAACGAATTTTTAACTTTCGGTATTTTCGACTTTATAAAAATGACTTTTTTTCTTCCATAATAACTTTAATTAATTTATTACCTCCGGATTAATATAATGAATAATTATCGTTCCGTAATTTATTATTACAATATACTAGTTCTTTTTAATTTATACCCGTATAATAATAATATTATCGCTAGTAGTTCCAATTGTTACGTTTAAAGCTTTTTTAAAGTACTATAATCTAACCTTTTTCTTTTCGTTTACTTACGGTTTCTTTATAAGTAATACTAATTTTTTAAGGTTTATAAAAGTTCTCGTAATATTTTTTTATCCCGGTTATTTTATATTTAAAATTTTTCTTATTATTTTTTTATTCGTATTATTTATTTTTATAATTATTTAAATTATTATTATATATTTTATTATTCGTAAATTTATTCCGTAAAAATTTCGATTATTTTTTCGTTTAGTAATATTATTTACGAATTATCGTTTTCTTATTAATTATTATATTCTTTCTCGTTTTCCGAATTTATTAACTTTTTTTAATAAAGTTTTTAATTTTTTTTAATTATTTTTTTATTTTTTAAATTTATAATGAAAGTTAATTAAATATTTAAATCGGTAATGGTTCACTAATAATGTTTTTCTACCGTTTTTTAAGTTAATTCGTTTTCCGTTTGGTAATTATATTATTTAAAATAATAAAAGGGATTTTTTTATAAATATAATTTCCCGAGTAGCCAGTTTTATAATATTATTTATTAATTAATTTTATCTTTTCCCGCAAATAACCGTAAATATCGGTATTACTATTAATCGTTTTTATTAATTTCTTTTTATTCCTTAAAGTTAAATTTTTCTTAATATATCCGAGTTATACGTTAATAAATTACATTTTTTTACTTTTAGTAAAATTGATATTTAGACTTTTTATAATAAATAACATAGGTTTTCGTATATCATTTTGGTTTTTCTGGGTAGAGGTTTTTCTTTTATTTATAATATTCCTATAGCCATTTTTATAAAGTTAATTAATTTTGCTTTTATTACTATTTTTTTTTTTAAAATTATACGAACAATTTTTTTTAATAAAAATTTTCCATCTTAAATAATCTTCGTATTATTATATTATCGTATACCCTAACCAAATTATATTAATTAATTTTTTATTATCTTTTTTATCGTTTTGATATTAATTTTCGGATACGGGGTTTTAATTATTTCGTCGGAATTTTTTAAATATTTTATATTAAAAAAATTTATATCTTATTTTACCATAATTATAATATTTAAACAGGGGCCGTTTTTATCGTTAAACCGTTTTAATTTTTATAGGGCCTAATTTCGTACCGTAAAATATATTAACGTATCGTAAAACGTTTGCTGTATATTTAGGTCGGTTACCTTATCGTATCTAAAAATATCACGTTTTCTAAACGTATTATCGATCGTCGATCTTAACCGTTATCGTAATATAATTAACTAAATTTTAGATCGATTTCTTTAAATAATTCCTTTTAAACTTTTTTTTAAACCGTTAAAGAATTTCGCTAAAAAGGTTTTTTATCGTTATTCGATTTTAAATATTAGTTAAATAAATATGTTACCGTAAGTTAAGGCGGCTTTTTTTTAACGTAATTCCTTAATTTAAATTTCTGCCTTAGTTTTTTCGTCTATTATTCCGAACGCTTTTTTTAAAACGTTTTCGAACTTTTCGTAATTATTATATACCGCTAAAATTTTTAAGTTTTATTATTTAAGAAAAAAAATAACATATTTTCGAAATACGGGCTTAAATTACGTAACCGTGTTACCGGTTAACAGCCTTATTATAAGTTCCATTCGGGCCGTAAAAATAACGAACCTAATTAAAAAAATATCCGAAATACTTTTTATATTAAATTAAAAATAGTTATAATTTAGTAAATATTCCGTTAAAAATTCGGGCTTAAACGGTTTAAAAATTTTTCCAGGTTTTTTAATATTTGTTATCTAACTTATCTATAAACTTTTGTTACGGGAAAATATTTTTTTAACCTTTTTTTCCGCTTTTTTCTTATCTTTTTCCTTAAGATATTCGTATATAACCTAGAGCAAAATAATAAGGTCGCCTTTTTCTTTTTCGAATTAGGTAATACGGTTCGTAATAGCGTTAAACTTTTTCAAAATTTTATTTATTAAAAAACGGGAACGTTTTTCTTCGTTATCGGAACTTATAATTTCCTCCGGAACTTTATAAACAAATTATTTTTCGGTTTATTTATTAGTAAATATAATATTAACAGAAATTACTTAAAATTTAATAATATTACTAAATAAAAGCTTATAACGTATAACGGTTAAATTAATTAATTAATTATTAAACCTAATCGTACGGTTTATATTAATAATTATATTACGGAATCTAAGTAATAAAAATAACTTAATTCCGTTTAATAATACCAAAAATATTTTAACCAAGTTATATTACAAGTTGATATTATTTAAATTATGAAATAACGAACGTATATATTCTTTCCCTGGTTAAAAATAATCATTCCTAATTACTAATTCGATAATAATCCTATTTGTTTTTAATCTTGCTTAATTACCGTATTCCTGGTAATCAACTTTCGTCACGTAATTCCGACCCACTTAAGTTTTATTTCGGTTTACTAAGACCGTTTCCGAGGCCTCCCCTCCGTAAGGTCGTAATACACCAAAAGTGGAACGTTGTCAGCTCGAGCACTGACCGCCTTGTTCTGCTATATACCTATTAGGTGCCATTTAGGACTGTAACAGTAGGTTCTCCTTCAGTTGTATCGTCCTAATACAACCAATTAAAAGTTAAGGGCTTTCCACCGAAAAATCGCTGTCGTATGCAATTTTCGAATTGTGCGTCAATTTAAGCCCTGTGCTCAAGATAACTACGTTAACTGGAAGTCCGCCCCGTACCCAGCATATATACGGGGTAAATTAGCTGCCCAATCCAGGAATTGAACGCGCAACCCATGGAGGAGCTGATAAACTGTTACGGTACGAGAATAAGGGCTATGCCATTACATTACCAAAAGTGGAACGTTATCAGCCCGAGCACTGACCGTCTTGTTCTAACCTATATACCCACTAGGTGCCACTTAGTACCGTAATAAATTAAATTATTTACATTCGTTATTACGAAATGCCAAAAACCGCGGAACTCGCTTATATACGCGACTTGCTTATATAATACGTTAAGAAGTATTATATATTATAACGATCGATAATTTATATAAAGAACTTAATTAGCGCTTAAATTAATATAATACGAAATTTTACCTTATATATAAAATTAAATAAATTATTATATAATTATAAGATTTTTTCGGTTATTTTAAATATATAAATAGCTTGGAGTTAATTATATTTTAAAAAAACGTCGTATTTCTGCTATTTTTATTCGAATTTTAAAGGGCCGTTGAAAATATAGTGATTTTGGCAATTTGTATAGGGAAAATGACGGCGCTTTGGGGGGTGGCCCGTTGATGGGGTGGTCGCCTTAATACTTTGTATGGCCTGAGCCAAGTGGGCAATTTTGATTTTGGTTATAACTTGCATTTGCAATCCGTGCACTGCTAATGAAAGGATAAGTATCGTCTTGCCTGGGTACCATCCATTACGCCGCCGAGAACAAGGAGTTGAAAGAATTATGAGTGTGCAACCATGCTCGACCCATTCGTCCTGCACCAACCAAGGATCCAGGATGTGAACCGCAATCGCACCGAGTTCACCACCTTGACACTGGCTTCCAGGGCTGCTCTCTTCCCTTCCGATAAGTATGATGATATACAGATAGCTCCCAGTCTCCCCACTTCTTATATTCATCAACTTTCGCCAGTTGGATCTCAAGATTATGCCTCTCCCTAGACAGAGCACGCATTGCTTTCATGAAAGGCCTCTGGTCTCTATGATCTGGCAGTCGTAACTTCTTCAACTTGGGACACCACTGCGGATTCATTAGTAGTGCTTCGAGAGCAGTCCCCAGCAGGACGCCAAGCCCAGGTCGTGAATGCAAAGAAAGCTCAAGATAAGTTAATCTGGGGCAGTTCTCGAACAAGGCGGTGAGAGCCTGGTCCCCAAGCCCAGCTGTACCTTGTAGCTGTACGTAGTCGAGGTTAGGGCATGCCTTTGCCAGACAAATGACGGCATCGTCGGTTAAGTCTTCAGCGGAGTTGTGGGCATTATAACTGACGTCCTTAAAGAAGAACTTGAAACGCCTCAGACTCTTGCAGAAGCAACAGCCTATCGCAACGAGTTGAGCAATATGCTGGCTGAGAAGCGGGCTGTGAGTAAGGCCGCCTTGCTACATCCGCAGGGCTTCCAAAGAACTCACTCTGTTAAGATAAACTCGGAGCCGAAAGACACTTCTTTAGTGGAGGAGCCAAGTGCGCTCTGATAATCCCTGTCCCATATTGCATTGCATGTGAAGTAGGCGGCAACCTGTCCCTTTGGTCCTGACTTGAGCGCCGAGAGGGAGTTGACGCCTTTAAGCGGAGCAGGAATCAATGCCGGGACCGGCTGCGAAGCTGAAGTCGATTCGGCCTGGCTTGGCTCGGGTAGAGGGCGAGGATCGCGGAGCTCTCTGGACGCCGGGGAGGGCTTCTCCCTGGCTGCACGAGCTCGGGCTTCATCTTTGTCGATGCGCACAAACCCTAGCGCCAATAGCGTCGTAGCGTTTTTATTTGATCTCTTCTTCGTTCGAATGGGTGGCATTGCTATTACTTGGATTCCTGCTAAGTACGATGAGATTGACTACGAGAATTTTGGAATTGACTACCTGGACGCGACGCGTGAGCAATTGATGTCAATTGGTAGTGACGCGTGCTACCTACTACCTAGCCAGCAAGCCGTGTTAAGTGACTTGATGCAGCTACGTAACCGGGCCCGTCATCCATACCCCCGAATCAAGAGAGCGCCTATCATCTGTCCGCAACCACAGTCCTCCTTCCAGCACTAACTTTAGCGGGATTTCCTTGGTGTACCTTTATGGCGTGGCTTAAGGCGGGGATCATACGAGCCACACCCATTTAGTGTGCCTAGGCACCGCCGGCGTTCAGAAGGATTCTAACATCAAGACAAGAACAGGTTGCAACATCCCAACACTACGCTATGTCTGACATAAATATACCTTTGATACGGCGTGTAATATACAGCCTGTCGACCTGGTAGCCCTTGAAGGTTAAACACAGGGATCCCCTATACGTCACCTCGTTAATCGCTTGTTATTGTTGCATTTAAGTAAACACCCACTTTACACGCCACCCCCTTTCCCCCCTTAGAATTTTCGAGATGCCCTATGCATTAACTCCTTTTTTAACAATATATATTTCCATTAAATAACCTCTTTTTAAAAACCGAAATATAAGGTTTTATTTCTTACGTAATTTTAATAGTATAAGATCTATTATTTAATTACGTATTATAAAGGCAATTAATAACGTTATAAATAAGAAATCTATCGGAATAGTTTTTAAGTTATAATAAGTCGAATGTATTTATTTTCGCCGTAGAATTAAGAATATATAAACTCGAAAGGAATATAACTATTAATAACTGTTATAGTAGCCCTATTTGCTGTACTAGTAACAGTTTTTCACTACCCTGCTTTTACGGGAAGGTCCTCTGCCTAACGGGCATTAATTAACATAGATGGAATTATAATTAGCCAGCTGCAGAAGTCACCTGGAGTGAATAAAGCGTACTACAAAGCTGTTAAATAGTCGTGTTATGAAGTTCCATATAGGCGCCCAGGGGGTAGTGAGAAAATTCAACACACCTGCCTGAATTGATTAGAATAAATCCAACACACAGGTGTTAACCCCTTATGGGACAGGCCTTAATCATGAGGTATCTTATTATTTCGTTTCTACAGTCGGCGTCTATTGAGCA
The DNA here is from genome assembly GCA_004155055.1 of Monosporascus sp. CRB-8-3. Lineage (NCBI taxonomy): Eukaryota > Fungi > Ascomycota > Sordariomycetes > Xylariales > Monosporascus > Monosporascus sp. CRB-8-3. The sequence goes on from QJNZ01000592.1 coordinate 9,055, forward strand.
AGAAAGACACTTGAATTATTAGGTAGGCGTCGATGTAACGCAACCTGCTGGGCCTCAGCAGCACTGCTAGAGCATAGAAATATGTCTTCCTCTACCTTAGGCAGCATTGTCATGGAACTCTAGGCTTCCTAATAACATTAAATACAGCGAACTCTACTTGGCATAAATTGTCGACCGGCCGGAGCTATCTCCATCCCACATCCCTTTTCATCTCCGACATGTTTATTGTCACACTTACTAGGGAGCAGCTGCACAGCTCTTAAGAGGGTTGATATTAATAACTAGGAAGCTAGGAAGCGGTGAGCCCATCTGGTGGTGTGATTTATTGATATAGGGCTTCGGAGAGGATCAACGTTGTTCCGAGGAATCCCTATAGCCTTAGGGGGCCTTTTTCTGCAATATACCCCCTAATCTTTTTGTTCTTATAACAGAAAGATTACCCCCATAGGCATCCCCCAGATTTAACGTTTTTAAAAAGCTAGATATAAAGGAAATAAAGTTATTAAATGGTAATTAAATAATTTACAAATATAACGCTTTTATTACTTTTTATTTAAGGAACCGGTTTTCGGGGATTAGCTTTTTGAAAATATATAGCATTTTTTTTTAGTTATTACGTTAAACGTCCTTACGGGCGAATTCCGTCGGGTTGAAAAAGTATATATATATAACCCTTTAATTACCGCGTTAGGCGTTTTTACGGGTAGTTTTTTCGGGTAAAAATAAAAAGCAGTAAAATACCGTATATCCGATTTTAGGTACTTACTACCGTAAATAAAACAAATGGGGGAAAAGAAAGCGTTTCGGCTATATTTTACAAGTTCTTTAAGTAATGATATTACCGTACGTAAGTTTATCCGGAATAGCTTCCATTTATTTACGGATTTTCTTTTTATTTATTTAGTTAAATACGTTTTTTTATATATTTAAGTTAGTTATTTCCGACCGTTAAACGTATTACGCCCGGTAAAAAAACTTTATTAAAAGTTATTAAAAGTTTATAGTATTTATTCGGAGTTTAACGGTATTTCCGTATTAAAGTGATTAAATAGAGGTAATAATATTTTTTAAATCCTGGCGAATTTTCCGTTAAGGTTGCGAATACGTTGTTTTTTTTTTTTTTTTTAATTTGCTCCTATTAATATATAAGCGTCGAATATTATTTCCCGTAGTTTATTAGCGATATAATAAATATTTTAAATCCTTCGGCGTACGTAAATTTTATTAATTTGCGATAAGTTTATGTTAGATTTAATCGTTAAGCGATAATAATTAAAAATGGTTATACCGTTAAACGCCTTTATATTTTAAGGATATTATAAGTTTAAACGTAAACGTACGAGTCGTATTATTTAGAGTATTATTTTTCCGGGGGTATTTTTATTTTAATTAGGTTTAAAATGGTAATATATTAAAGCCGTACCGTATTTACCGTATTTTCGTTAATAAAGGCGATTTTTTTTTTTATAACTGAACGATTTTTTAAATCGAAAAATTATCGTTAAAGTAAAAAAGGTTTAGTTTTTATTAATATAATAAAAGGATTTTGTTATTTACTGTAGCGTTAATTTTGTTCTATAACGAAATATATCGGGACGATAATTATCAGATATAAGGGACATCAGTTGTGTATTTGTATTAGGCTAACTTGCGTATGTTTCCCGTACGCGTATAGCTTTTATGTAATCTAATAACGGAATATATATTTTCCGATTAAAAGGAGCTTTTCCGTATAAGTGGTACGTTTAATACCTTAAAATATTTATAGCGTTAATCGTTATATATTATCATTTTTTAAAGATATAGCTTTTTATTCGATTTTTCTTCCGGTAATTAGATTCTTTTAATTAATTAATTTCTTTTTTAAAATTATTCGTAAAGTATTTTTCCGCCGTTCGAAAATTTCTATAATATTTATTAATCCTAATTATTTTCTAAAATGCTTAAACGGTTTACGTAATAAGGTTTTAATTAATTTATTAGCAAGCATATTATTTATAAAGGTATAATCTATTTTAATTTAATTTCTTTTTACGGCTTTTCGTAATTAATAATTATATATATTTATATACCGTAATTTCGTTTATAATAAAGCGATAGCGGCGTTAGTAAACCGTGCAATTTATTAATTATTATATTATATATTTAGCAATTTAATATTTAAGGTAATTTTTAACTTTTTAATTAATTAGAAATTAAATAAAGTGTTTTTTATAATTTGTATAAAAAATAATAACTCCGTTTCGGTTATAAAAGTAATTACTATATTTTATTTATTCGCCCGTTACCTTATTATTTTTTTAAATAATTTTATAACGTATATTTAAAAATTTTTTAATCTATTATATTATTTACAAACAAGGTATTATTTTAAATATTTAATAAATTTTTGTTTTCGAATTATAATATTATAGTTTTAATTCCGATTAAATGTATTATAATTCGATTAGTAATTTTATAACATATTTCGGTAAATTTTAAGTTAAAACGGGTAAATTAAAATACGACAAAGGATGTATCGGGTCGTATATTAATTATTACGTATAAAATAAAATCGATTTTTTTAAGTATTTATTAATAAAATTTTAATAAGTTAAATTAAAATTTAATAATAATTTAACGTTTATTATTAACATATTTAAAAGGTTATTTAAATTTATTTTAAAAATTAAGTTAATTGATTTATTTATAATATCGGATTAAAATAATTCAAAAAGATTTTAACTTTATTTTTAATTATTTCGATACCAAAGAATTATTATAAGTTTTTATTTTTTGTAAAATTATACCGTTTCCGAATTTATTAAATTAATTAATTAACGATGTTTTAATTTTTTTTTTACGATATATTATAACGATATTATTTATAAAGAAAAAAATCAATTTTTTTTAATAAGTAAAATAATAAGGTTTATAAGGAACGGGGTTAAATTTTAATTTTTTAAACGTTCTGGAAAAATCTTATTATTATAATAACGGTAATTCTTTTAAATTATATAAAATCTTCCTAATAAAAAAAATTTTTTTAGGTTAAAAATATTTCAAGGGCGGTTTTATATATACTTTATAAAATAAGTTAATATTAACGAAAACGTTAATAACGTTATATTATTTAAGCATTAAATCGAATTTAACTGTTATAATAATTAACATTTTAAACAATTTTTATTTAAAATAAATACGTATATATTATTATAATCGGTTTTAAACTATTAATTACCTCGTGTATCGAAACGTATTTTATATGTTTCTAACTAATTATATTTATTAAATTTATAAATATATATTTATATATACTTTAAAACATGTTTTTATAATAAATCATTAATTAATTACTTTTTAAAATCGTATTTTTTTATAACTTTATAAATAAACTTTTTTCATCACCGTGAAAACCATTAATAGTTGCCGTATTCGAAGATACTGGGTAGAGTATCTATCGTGTTAATTATTGGTGTAATTACTTCGTATCTTTGGCTCAGCCTGGATAATACGGCTTGAACCCAACGACATTGCATATTTTCTAATCGTTTCGAATAATATTATTTCGGTACTGAATATACGGGAAGCTTACGTTCATAACCTATAAAATATTTTTGTTTTTTTTCGTCATATTAAATTAAAAAACTTAATAGGAACTTAAAGTTATTTTTATTTTTTCCGTTAACGTATTAATTATAATAATTATTAAAATAAACGTTAATACCGGTAATGGTTTAAAAGACGGAAATAGTTCGAATATAACGGTTATATAAAGGTAATTAATTTTATACGAACAGGTTTATTTTTTCTTATCCTATATGTTTTTAACGTTTATATTATTTTAATATTATCTTTTTTGTTTAACCGGTAATTAAATTATTCCGTTTAAATTTTCGTTTTTCTTTTATATATATATATGTTAATAATTTTAGATTTAATTAAATAACTTTATTTATCGTAATAAATTTTATAATTCGATTTCCGTAACGTAAAAAAATCGTTTTTAGGGTTTAAATATTATTTAAAAACGTAATTTCTTTATTAAATTATACGTTTCGAATAATAATAATTTAGTAATTAATGAATTCCAGATTTTATAAATATTTGTAAATCGGCAACCTATAAAAGAGTTAATTTATACTTTAAAATTTAACTTTTAAATTTTTTTTTATAACGGTAATTATTATAACGTAAGTTATATAACCATATATTTACAAATAAGCTTATTAAAGTTTCTGATTAAGTATTATAATATTATTTTCATATATTTAATAAATATAATAAATTTTTTATAAGTTTTAATAATACAATACGTATTTAGGGGTATAGTTATATAGATATATTGCTGCTTTAAAAATGTATATAATTAAAAATAAAGGTAATTTAACGTTATTTCGTATTGTAATTGTTTTTTTCTTAATTATGCTCTTTAAACGTTTTATACCCCCGTTTTAGATTTAGGTATGCAATATTAAAGGCTTAAACTTAATATTAGAAAAAGCGACTGTAATATATTTCTAAGTAGGTAATTTTTTAAATTTTTATTATCGTATTCGATTACCTGTAAAAAAAAACCTTATTTTGGTTTTTTTAAAATTCCTAAGAAATATCGGAACGCGTTAATTAATATATTTTGTTTTTGGTTTATAAAATATATGTTTTAAATAAAGCTTAAATATTTATTAGTAACGAATATAACGTATTTGTATTTTTCTGGGGTTTTTTCGAAGTTTACAAAGTTAATAGCGATTTTTTATTTTAATTAGAAAATTCTTTTTTTCGGTTTATAACGTATTTGTTTTTTAATTTTTGTCTTATTATATGCCTAGTACTTAACTGTTATAGTATTTTTTAAGCGAATTCTTTTCGTATAGGATTATAACTAAACGATTATTTCGAGCCTTAAATAACTTAATTTTAAATATTATATAATACCGTTACCGGTCCGTAATAATTTCGTTATTTTTAAGTTAACGTTTTATTTATAACTTATAAAGGTTATATAAATAATTATTACGTTAATATTTTTAATAACAAATTATTTAAATTTATTTATTCATATAATAATTACTTAATTATATTTATCCCGAATAAAATTATTAACTTTTCGGTTATTTTATTAGTACCTTTTTTTCCGGAATTACCGGAAAGATATTAAGTTATATGTAAAATTTTTGTAATAGGTTACGTTATATAAACGTAACTTTTCGTACCGTTAAAACTTCGAAATAATATATTTATTTTTCCGTATTTTTTAATCGGAACGAAATTGTTTTTTGCGTATATTCTGTCGCCGTAAATCGTTATTTTATAGTTTAAGAATTTGTTAATAAAGTTAAAGATATATATCGTAAATCCTAAATTTAAAATAAACGAATTTCTTAAAGAGTAAAACGAAACGTTTATTATATTATTTTACTTAGTAATTAAAAAGTATATACAAGGTCGTTAAGTTTAAGCCGTATTATCCAGGCTAAGCTAAAGACACGAAGTAATTATACCAATAATTAATACGATAAATATTTTACCCAGTATCTTCGAATACGGTAACTATTAATGGTTTTTACAGTAATAATAAATTATACGTTTCGGTTACGAAAAACCTTATCCCGAAACCGATTATTGCATAATACCAATAAGCTTCGACCCTAATAAACCTTATGCCCTTTAGCTGGTTCGGTAAAGGGAATTTCCTAAAATGCAATAACTCAGGAAATATTAAACTTTTCGCAATAAATCTTAAATCCGTATAAAATAGCTGCTTTACAACCCTTTGCTAATCCCACGACTAAAAATGTTAGATATTAACCAGGAAAAAGGGCTAGGAACTTTAAACCAATTACCTTTAATCTTAATCGATTTTACAATATCTTTTTAAATTTCCATTAATTAAAATAACTAAAACATACCGGGCAATTCTTATTACAAAATACCGGTATTCCGTAACTGTAAAATCTTTACGGAAAACGTTTTTCTTAAAATTTTTAAACTTAATAAAACTTTAGGATAAATTAAAAATATCGATATCTCCGTTAATTTAACCGATTTTTCCTAAAAAAATCGGATTTTGCTTTTAATTTTCGGATACGATTTAATTTATATAAACAAAAATAATTAAAAATTAAACGACCTTATAATGGAAAATATCGACCGTATAAAGGAACTATTAAAAAAGCTGGATATAAACGGCAAAAAATTTAAAAATTTCGAAATTTAACTTTTAACTCGATATAAAAAGGATTACGAACGATAATTTGTCCGGCTGCTCCGGATTGCAAAAACCGTCCAGAATTCGGTCAAAAATGGTCGTCGATAGGGGCATGATAGGGCAGTCTATGAGAAGGTTAGGGCTTGGTAAAGCTTAACAACCGATACCATAATTTATCCATTTATTCAATTTTGTTTTACGGTTACGTCTCCTCTAGGGAGAAATTAAAAAGTATATAAGGATTTATTTTATTTTTTTTAAAAATTAATTAATTTCCTGGATAATTATTTTTTATGCCTTTTAATAAACGATTTTTTTTTTAAGAATTAATTAAAGTTAATTTGTTAATAAACCAATTTTAATATTTCGTTATTAAAACGGAAATTAATTAAAACCTTAGTAGGGAATATATAATAATATCAAGGTAATATATAATAAAAGTTTAAATAAACTGTATAACGTATACTTTAAATATCTAACTTTTCGCGTTTTCGTTTGTTAATATTTCGGTCCGAATATAAGCTTTTACGATTATCTCGTTTTAACTTACGTTTTAAAAATTTTTCCCCTAATTAAAGGCTAATATCCTTAGTTTTTTTCTAATTAAAATCGTCCTTATTAAAAAGGTTTATAAAAGTTTTATAAAATGTTAAAAACGTTACCTTAATATTTCGTAATATAAACGGTAGTTAGGTTATAATTTAATAATTTAAAAAATTAACCGTTATTTTCTGGTAATTAATCGTATTATTTTTAATTTTATTTTATTTTTTTATTTTTTTAAAAGTTATTATTTATATTTTAATAATGGAAATTGATATTATATATAAATCGTTAACATATATAATCGGTATTTTCGTTTTTGAGATATTATATTATTATTTTTAAGCTATAACCTTTTATCATTTTATAATTTTTTCGTTTAATTTTTCGTTAACCTTAAGGTTTATTTTAACCTTCTGCGGTATTTTCGTTATATATTAATTAAAAACTTGTTATCGTATATTTTACCGTTTTTAACTAAGTTAACGTATTATTTTCGCAGGTTTTTTCCTAAGAAAAAATTCGTTTCTTTAATTATTAAAAATACCGGTTTTAAATTTTATTTCGTAAAATCATTAATTATTTTATAAAAGTTTTTGTATTTTTATTTTTTGTAAATATACGTTGCGAAATTTTAAATATAAGTTTATTTACTTTCGGTAATTAGTTTAAAGGTATTTATCGGATAATTTGTATAATCGATTTTTTCGGCGGTTTCTCCGGAAAATATAAATATAATTAAAAAACCGTTTAAGGTATTATTTCGTACCGTATAACGGATTTACTTTTTAAATACAAGGTTATATCGAGTATTATAAGTTCGATAAGTTATAAAATATCTTAATTAAGATTATTATAACGTTAAATATTAAACGTATACGTTTTAAATTAAAAACATTTTTTAAAACGATTTTAATTTTTAAATTCTTTATAAATAACGGAGGATATTAATAATACCGTTACTATTATAATTAGTAAAACATACGAATTATTACTATTAATATACAGCTTATATCGTTTTAATAATAATTAATTAATTAATAATAATGCGAATTAAACGAATAAAATTTTTAATTATTAGATATAAGGGATATTAGTTATATTATTATATTAAGCTAACTTACGTATATTTCTTATACGCGTACAGCTTTTATATAGCTTAGCAACGGAACATATATCTTCCGATTAGAAAGAGCCTTTCCGTATAAGGGGTGCGTTTAGCACCCCCTGCTAGCTGACAGCTTTTCTATAGCCTAGCAACGGACCATATATCTTCCGATCAGAGGGACCCTTTCCGTATTTAGGGTACGTTTAGCACCTCTTGCTAGCTGATAATAATATAGTTTATTTTTTTAAGCTTTAAGGTTTGTTTTAGGGTTTACTTTAAGTTATTTTATTAAAGCTAATATTTAACGTTTCGGATGTTATAAACGTTACGATAAACGTTATAATGTAACGGCTAGGCTAGTTAACTAACTATTAAACCAAGTCGTACGGTTTATGTTAGTAATCGTATTACGGAAATCTAAGTAATGAAAATAATTTAGTTACGTTTGGTAATATTAAGGGTATTTTAGGTAATTAAGTTGTATTATAAGCTGGTATTATTTAAATTATAGGATTAATGAGCGTATATATCCTTTTATAAGAACCTGGATCTTTTATAGATTTTATCGTTCCCTTAAATTTAAAGGGTATTAAATCTGTATGGATTTAATTGGATTTTGAAAACAGAAGAGATCCAAATTACGTAACTTAATTTACTTAGGTTTTATTTCGGTTTGTTTGGACCGTTTCCGAAACTTTTCCGTTATTGGGTTGTAATACGATATTTTTTTTTTTAAGATTTTTACCTTCAAAAATTTTCTTTTTTTAATAAGTTAATTTTTTTATTATAGGTAGTCGTATTGTTAATCGTAAATCTCGTAGTCGTCCGAATTAAAAAAAAAGCCTTAAATCTTTGGTTATTTATATTATTAAATTTAGTTTTGAAGTAATGCCGTATACGTTATGTTTTAAAAAAGAAACGAAATATTAAATAATTAAGGAGATTCGTCGTTATAGCGAATATGTTAAATATTGTCGTCGTTGTAATAGGTCCGGTATTCCTGTTAATTCTTTTCGTTGTATTAAAAAAAAGAAAAACCGTTTGGATTGTAAAAAGGCCGTAACGGAAGAAATTTTACTGCGTTTTTAGCAAAAGTTATAGGAGGACTTTGTACGTAAATAACGTAATATTAATAAAATTATTAATTACTTTTTTCGTTTTCGTCGCCAGAAACGGTTTTTTTACGTTTAAGGGGTAAAAATTATTAGCCGTAATTTTTAATCTATGGATAAGTTAAAGGATTAGGAACGGTTAAAGGTAAATACGTTATTTTTTGTTTAAGTTTTTATTTAAAACGACTGGTTTTTTCCTAAGATATCCGACTGGCCGTTTTTGGATAACGTAAATTAAAATATTTTTAAATTTAACGGTTCCGACGTTATTAATAAAAGTTTTTTAATAGGCGCCGGGCGCCCGTAAGATTTTTGGCAGGTTTTTAAGTATTTTCGGAATTTAAGTAATTTTCCTATTTAATTAAGTATTAAGTAAGTCCTTTTTCTTTTCGTATATTAAGTATTTTTTCGATTTCGTATATTTTTTTTTTCCTTTATTTTTATATCGTTTTGTATTATATATATTTTAATAATATTTACTGTTAATTCGAATAAGGAAATATAAAAAATTAGGTAAAGTTTAACTTTAGGTAATAATTTTAATTAATAATTATTTCTTAAGATTTTCTTAACGATTTTATATAGGCCGATATATTTAAAATCGAATTTTTGGTTTAAGCGTTTAGTTTTAATATTTTTGGTAACTAAGTAAACTATTTTCCTTTCCGAAAAGGTTAATTTTTTTAATTTTTTCTGGTTATAATATTTATTTATTTGTTTACGTATAAATTAAAGTTTTATTTTTATTTCTTAATATAGTTATTTAAATTGTTTTAAGGTAAAAATTGTTTTAATATTAACTAGTCCTTTTTTTCGTGTTTTTTTATAAACTTCTAGGGTAAATTTAAAGTTGGCGGTTATTAAAGTTATTTTAATACTGTCGTAATAGCTAGTATTATAAGCTAATTATGCAATAAGTAATTTCTTAACCCAGTTATTTTGTTTATAATTAATATAATATCGTAAATACGTTTCCAGTATTTAGTTAATTCTTTCCGTCTATCCGTTTATTTGTAATTTAAAAGCGCTTAATAATTTATAGTTTAAGCCGAGTTATACTATTAAACTTTACCAGAATTTTGAAATAAAAATCGTATCTTTATTTAAAATAATTTCTGCTAATAATTTATATATATTACATATATATCGAAAGAAAATACATGTTATTTGCTTAATGTTTATATTTTTATTATAAGGTAAAAAGTAAGAAAATTTTATAAATCGATTAATAATTACAAAGATATTATTATAATATATATTTGTAATTGGGTTTTTTGATAATAAAAGTTTTATAATAAAATTAAATGTAATTAAATTTTATAGTTATTTAATAACTAATAATAGTTATAATTTTCCATAAAGTTTATATCGTTTAACCTTTGCTTTAGCGTAAATGTCGTATTATTATATAATTTTCTATACGGTTAATTTTATTTTAGGAAAATAATACGTCCGTTATAAGCGTTTTAAGGTTTTATAAGTTCCTAGGTATCCGTATAATTAATATTTATATATTTTTCGTATTAGGTTTTTTTAGTGTTTTTTTGGTATATGGATTTTATTTATTTTTTAATTTTCGGATAAGTTGTTATAATATTGTTATATTTTTTTATATATGTCTGGTATAAATATTTTGATGGTATTAATATATCGTTATTGTAAATACCTTTCCGTTATTTAATTAAATATAATTTATTATGTTTTTACCTTAAAATTTTCCAAATCTAGTTATTTGCTAAAAATATTTGTTTTACCGTTTTCCGATTTTTTGCGATAGATAATAACGTAATTAAATTTCGAAAAATATTTTGCGTAACGTAGTTATTATTCGATTAATTCTTTTATAATTACGAAATAAAAGATATTTTTATAGTTTATATATATTTTTACCTAGTATTAATTTCCTTTAAAATAATGTTTAAATTCCTTAAAAGCCTTAATAATAGCTAAAAAATTTTTGTTATAAATAAGGTAATTAATTTCCGTATTATGTAATTTATAAAAATAAAAGGCGATAAAATACAACCTTCTTTAATCGTCTCGTTAATAAATTATTACTTTTAAGGTAAAGTTTAAAACGTCGGTCTCGAATTTTATTAGTTTATTAAGGTCGTATATTATTAAGATAAGTTCGTTAATAAAAACGTCCTTAAGTTATTAAAAGGCTTTTTTTATAGCTGGAACCTATACGAATTATCGATTTTTTTTGGTAAGTTTTATTAATAATATTGTAACCTTATTAAAATGTCGTATAAATTGTTAGTAATAATTGGCAAGTTTAAGGAATAATTATACCTCCGTAATATTAATAGGTGTTTTTTAATTTTGGATTACGGTAATTTTTTTAAGGTCCATTTTAATATATCCTGGGGTAATAATATATTTTAGGTATTTTATTTTTTAAGTATAAAAAATGTTTTTTTTTGCGTTAATTAAAAGGTTAGCGTTTTATAAAGTTTATAAAACCTTATAAACGTATTTTACGTATTCTTTTTTTATTTTCGAGTAAATAAGGATGTTGTCGAGGTAATATATAATAAAAATATTAAGGTATTTTCGGAATATATAATTAATTATTTGTTAAAAAGTTACTGGTACGTTTGTAAATTTAAAAGGTATAACGAGGTATTCGAATAATCCGTATTTCGTTTTAAAAGTTGTTTTTTATTCGTTTCCGGGTTTAATTCGGATTTAGTTATATTTTTCTTTTAGGTTTAAAGTTATAAATTATTTAATATTTCGTAATCGGTTTTTAATTTCAGTAATTAAAAGTAATAGCGTTTTATTTTTAACGGTAATATCGTTAAGTTATCGGTAATTAATAATAAATCGTAATTTCCCGTTTTTCCGTAATACGAAAAATATTAAATATTTTATTAACGATTTGGAATATCGTATATATTTTTTTTGCAGTTTGTTTTTTAAGTAATCGCGAAAGGTGTATAACTTTATTTCGTTTAAATTATAAATAAAATAAAAGGCAATTATTTTATTATCCTTTAGGATTATTTTATAATCTTATTCGCTATATTATGGTAATTTCGTATTAAGTTTTTCTTAAAAAAACTTTTTGTATTTATAATATCGTAATAATATTTTCATTATTTATTTTAATAACTTTTTAGGTTATGTTTATAAATCGTTATTTATTTGTCGAAATCGTATTCGGAAATTTGCGATAACGTACCGTATTTTTTTGTTATGCCTTTTATTTTAAATATATTTTATTTTTTTAAGTAATAAAGTTTTTGTTATATCTTTATGCCGATATTTGTTATTTTTTTCGATCGAATGTTAAAATCTTATATCGTTTGTTTTTTGTTCTGTATTAGGAAACGAACGGAAGTTTACCTAATTAATTTCCCAGTTAATTAAAGGGTTATATTAACGTAATTATGGTTTTCCGAAAATTATGTCGTATTTATTTAATAAAATAATATCGAAATTAATAATTTATTTTTTTTTTTTTGATAAAAGTTTTAAAGTGATTAATTTCGCGTTTAACTTATTCGTTATCGTAAGCGAATCTTTAATTTTCGGCATTTTCGACCTTATAAGGATAATTTTTTTCCTTTTATGGTAATTTTAATTAATTTATTATTTTTAAATTAATATAATTTATAATTATCGTTTTGTAATTTATTATTACGGTATACCAGTTCTTTTTAATCCGTACTCGTATAATGATAACATTATTGCTAATGGCTCCGATCGTTATATTTAAAGCCTTTTTAAGGTATTATAGTTTAATTTCCTTTTTTTCGTTTACCTGCGGTTTTTTTATAGGTAATGCTGCTTTTTTGGGGTTTATAAGAGTTTTCGTAATATTTTTTCGTCCCGATCATTTTATACTTAAAACTTTTTTAATTATTTTTCTATACATATTACTTATTTTTGTAATTATTTAAGTTATTATCGTATATTCGGTTATTCGTAAATTTGCTTTACGAAGGTTTCGATTATTTTTTCGTTTAATAATATTGTTTACAAATTATCGTTTTCTTATTAATTACCGTATTTTTTTTTGTTTTTTAAGTTTTTCTGTCTTTTTTTAATAAAACTTTTAATTTTTTTTTTAATTACTTTTTTATCTTCTGGGTTAATAATAAAGGCTAATTAAATACCCAAATCGGTAATAGTTCGTTAATAGTACTTTTTTACCGTTTTCTGGATTAAGTCCTTTTTTATTTAATAATTGTATTATCCGAAATAACAGAAAGGGTTTTTTTATAAGTATAACTTTCCTGGTGGCTAGTTTTACAAAGTTACTTTCTAATCGATTTTATTTTAGTCCGCGAATAATTATAAGTGCTAATACCATTATTAATTATTTTTGTTAGCTTTTTTTTATCGTTTAAAATTAAACCTTTATTAATACATTCGAATTATGCGTTAATAAATTATTTTTTTCCATTTTTAATAAAACCGATATTTAAGCTTGTTATAATAAACAGCGTAAACCTTTATATATCGTTCTGGTTCTCCTAGGCATAGGTCCTCTTTTTATTCATAGTGTTTTTGCAACCATCCCTATAAAACCAATTAATTCTGCTTTTCTTATTACCTTTTCTGCTGGGATTAAATTAGCAATTTCTTTTCGATAAGGGCCTTTTACCCTAAATGGTCCTTATACTATTATACTACCGTATATCGTAGTTGGATTATATTGATTGTTTTTTTATTATCTTTTTTTTATCGTTTTGTTATTATTCTTCGGGTATAAGGGCCTAGTTATTTTGTTAAGGTTTTTTAAGTACCTTGTATTAAAAGGCTTTATATCCTATTTTATTACAGTTATAACACTTAAACTAAGGTTGGTTCTGTTATCGGACCGCCCCGATTTCCATAAGGCCTAATTAAATCCCGTAAGAAATAAAGGTTATAATACGTCCGTTCTTTTAATTAAGCTTGTTAAATTTGTATCGTAGGACGTATTAACCCTTTTTTTTTGTCGTTTTTCAAACTGTCGATTATCGATTTTTACCGTTTCGGTTATATATTTACTTAAAAAAGTTAATTATTCCAGTTTAATTATTTCGTTTTTGATATCGTTTTTTAATCTTTTGTAAAATACGTTAATTAAGGTATCGTCCTTTTCGTTTACTTATCCCGTTTTAATTATTAGGTTTCGGAATTTTATTGTATATTTAAATGCTAGTTTTTTTTATCGTAATTGTAAAATTTTCTGTATAGCGGTACGTTCTTTATTAAAGTTATTAAAATTAGCTTTTAGTTTTTTTTTCGAAGTTGGAATAATAAGCGAAAAGTTTTTTAATAAACGCCTCCCTGTTATTTTCCGTTTTTTCTAGGTAATCTTTTATGGTTAGTTCGAATTAATTAAGTGCGTCCCCGGTAAGAAATGCTGCGACGGTAAGGATTTTATTTTCCGGATTATCGAAAGTTAAAAACCGTAAATATATTCGTATTTAAGTAAGGAAATTCTAAATATTAGTTTTTCCGTTATAGGGTTGGGGCTTTTTAGCTTTAATCTTTAAAGTATTAAGGTTTTTCTTTGCTGTTTTTTTAAGTTGCAGAACTTTTGCTTTTAATTTTTTAAATTTATTTTAGGACGATTAGTTTATTATATTTTTTTCGGTATTAGGGGTTATTTTGATAATTTAGGTAATTATTTAAAGTTTAGTAATATTACTGAATAAAAGCTTGTAATGTATAACATTTAAATTAGTTAATTAATTATTAAACCAAGTCGTACGGTTTATGTTAGTAGTTATATTACGGAAATTTAAGTAATAAAGATAATTTAATTACGTTTGGTAATATTAAAGGTATTTTGGGTAATTAAGTTATATTGCAAACTGGTATTATTTAAATTATGGGATTAATAAACGTATATATCCTTTTATAAAAACCTGGATCTTTTATGGATCTTATCGTTCCCTTAGATTTAAAGGGTATTAGATCTGTATGGATTCAATTAGATTTTGAAAATAAAAAAGATTTAAGTTACGTAACTTGACCTATTTAGGTTCTGTTTCGGTCTGTTTAGACCGTTTCCGAGACCTCCCCGCTGTTAGGTCGTAACATATAAACGCTGTAACGGGCGTTACGGTTACTGCTAAGGGCGTTGTTAAATTTAGGTACGGAACGTTTACGGCGTTAAAGTTAACATATCGCTATATATCTCGGAAACGAACGTGGTAACGAAGTTGTATATATTAATCAGGTTACGTATTACAGTTCCTAAGTTTTTTTCCGATAACAGGGATTACGGAAAATTAGGATGGGTCGATTAATATGTTAATTAACGGGTTAATTAAGAAGAAATAAAGGTTAAATCAAAAGATTAATCGAAAAGAACGGATAAGCTGTGCACTCCTTGTTAAATGATCGAAGTTATTTTAGGTAGCAGCGCTGCCGGGTTTATAACTGTCACATTTATTAGGGAACAGCTGCACAGCTTTTAAGAGGGTTGATATTGATAACTAGGAAGCTAGGAAGCGGTGAGCCCACTTAGTGGTGTGATTTACTAATATAGGGCTTCGGAGAGGATTAACGTTGTTCCGAGTGATCTCTATAGCCTTGGGGGGCCCTTTTCTGCGACATTTATGGATCCGTGAAGATCAATATACTGACCAAGACTATATCCTCGGAGCTAGGCGTTAATGCACACCGTTGGAGGATTTCCATCTCGTCTAATGCGATCGATAAAGCTCAGCTAACAGCGATCAACTCACACATCCACGACCCCGTTACGCCAACTATGGGGAAAGATGTCTCAATCCATTGTGAGATTCCCCTTGTACAACGCTCAGTGGCCCAGTCACGTCAGAAACTGAGTTAGAAGGACTGCCTTAGGACACGGTCATGTCGTGTTGTTGTAGTCAATGGTCTTGAGGCTTTTAATGCTGAGACGTAGCTTCTCGCGGTAGATCCTCATCTGCTGGTTGTCACCCTCATAGTACGGTGAGGGCAATACTCAGCAGCGGTACCGTAGCATATGTAACAGCGCTAGGACATGTTCATCAGCCATCCCAATGATCTCTTGGCCCTCAAATGGTGCAGTGGGTTACAGCACACCCGCAGTCTCAGCGTCCCTAGCCTGACTGATTACGACCCTGCTCCACTCACTGGCTCTACGCTTCCTTGCCCTGCTGGCGTCACGTGGTGATGATATTGCTTCGTACTGAGCTCCACATTCGGAGTTCCATGATGGCTTAATATCATCTCACCGCTTCCCCAGCAGGTAAGTCCGTTCGGGACTCGCCTTCTGTCACCCGCATGGCCTTTGATCCAACGGAGTTCGACCTCAGCTCTAACCCTGCCGAGTCGTATAGTGACTGAAGATTCATATTAGCATTAGAACGCCTGTCGCATTATAATACTCCGCCATAAAAAGCATAACGAAGCGAGAAATTTCACAACTCAGGCTGTACGGTAGACTGATGGGTGGAATTTTATAGAACTCAAGATATATACGTATGCATTGGCAACACAAATTGTAAGGTGGAGGATATATAGCCTGACTAATATGGAACACGATGTACTTAGGCTGAATGAATGTCTGTATCCGGAGAAGAGCTCTGAGCATGTCCTCAGAAATGGACATGTGCGGTTCCAATAGGATCTTGAGTTTCAAGATGGTGCGTAAAGTCGCTCTAGTCCTCTTATCATAGTTCTACCCTTATAACTCCTTAAAATCCGATTCCACGGCGTTGGTTCTACGTTCGTTCTACGCTTCTACGTGTCCATTTCCTTGTCCAGGATGCGTCGCAGGGTGAGATATACATGTAGCCGTCTGCAGTCTTGGCTTGTCCGATCACCATTTGGTAACGTGCTCTAATCTTCTTGCTTTCGCTGCCCCTCTTGTGAACAGTGTCACTTCGGTGCTGGAATGACGTTCTATCATGTTCCAAAGCTGGCTTAGGTACCAGTCAACTGACCCTTTAGCGAGGGAGTCTGCGCGGTGGTTACCTTAAGTACCCGCATGGCCCTTCGTCAAATGAAATTCAAGCTCAATTCCGAGTATGGCAACGCGGCCGAATTGGCGGGCGAGCCTTTTGAATGAGGGGTGTACGAGCATTCAGGGGATACGGATCTTTTTCACCACGGTTCGAGCTCTCAAGCACGTGTCGAGCCACTCAAGGACAGCTGTTGAATCAATGAGGATATACACCTTCGCCGGGAATGCGTCCTGCGTGTTGTGATTCCCAGCTAGATGTTGACGGCGGAGTTCAGCCAGATTTGCGGTACTGTCCAGAGCCAGGCCGATGACTATGAATTCTGGTATCAATGAATCCGTAATTCTGACCAAAGCGAATGATAGGTCGTTCCATGGCGAACTTCGGAGTTGACTGAACCTATATGCGCACACCCGCTCCAGACATCGCCTCCTCTTTCTTCAGTGGTCCATCGATACATAAGTAAAGAATACAATATGAGACAATCCGTCTAGAGCCGTTTCCTTCATGATATGCTCTACGAAGATGGTTGCATTTTCTCAATCCTGCATGGTGACCTTAAAACGAGCCGCGTCGGAGTTGGGGATTACGACATCAGGTTGAATCCCATATTAGGTAGTGAGAGCCATGTCTCTGCCCCCTAACTTCAGTGATACGTTCATGAATATTGCGCTGAAATCCATCTTCCGAGTCTATATTAAAGTCCAAGGTACCCTACTCGAGGTAAGAACACTTCTTCATGTCTAGTTCTCACATTGGAAATGGGTTATGACGCAACCGTGATAAACGACCAAAAGCATTATACAAAGGCTGAGGCAGGCACCAGACTAAACTCACAAGAAGCCGGGCTTTCTGAGAATCCAACGAACCATTCTCTTGGCGAATAATTGACGGTAGACAGGTGGTGGTAGTTAGGAACAATAACGGTTACCTACGTTTTGGGACGCGTAGATCCGGAGTAGATGCGAGTGAAAAAACAGCGATCACCATACAAGAGGTCTGTCGCGTTAACGTATATGTTGTATTGCTTGAGACCTCCATAAGTATAGGAATAGATGAATGCAAACAAGGACACAAACATACCGGGTAAGTAGAGAAGAGCGAGTGTTATTTTGTTGCCTCCTTTTTTTTTTTTTTTTTTTTTTTTGCACTGATATCCTGAGACCGGACTTCCCGGACAGGAGAGTAATTCAATACGCAGCATACGGCCTGCGATAGGTCTCTCCTAGATCTGCCAATTTGTGTAAGCCCGTGCACGACCTTGGTAATACCCCGAAAACCTGGAGCCCTGGACCTTTTTGTGGGGAAGGGGGTGGGCGAAGCACCTCCCGCTTGGGCGTATTATGGCTTGCGAGGTCCGCACCAGCCGTAATGCCCAAAGGGGGGTTGCCGTCGACCTCACCGTTAACCCTAACCGTTGATTTAGGGAGCTGTCGACCGGGTAGGGGAAAAGGGGGGAGCGCTCCGGACGCGGAGGGAGGAGCCCAAGGCCGAAGGTCTTGGCGACGAAGCGACGCTGGAGGTTAGCGACTACCATGCACCCCACTTCATTCGGGTTTGGATTTCGGTGCTTTAGAACGAGGGCATATTGCGCTGATGCGGCGCGCGGTAGCCTGACGCACACGGTATTTCTGCTTGAGCACCTATACGGTATGTGACTAGGGTAAATAGCCTGCTAAAATATGTACTAAAATCTATTCCTTCTAGATTCACCTTTCCGTGCCTTAGCCCCTGATTGTCCTGCACTATACCTAATTAGTATGTCATTTATACTCTGGGGCGAACAGCGGAGGCAAGTGGGAGAGCGGCTACTAGCTTTTGCGCCAAACCTTCGTGCTTAATCTGACTAATCGATGGACCAATTATATTTTCCATTTTGTCTGCAGCGGGCCGTTCCCTTCCGTTTATGGTAACCGGCAGCTTAACGTTCACTACGTATGATGGGTAAGTTTAAAATCCTCGGGCGGTATCACTCCACATGTTAAATTTCAGGATTTTCTTTCAGCTGCCAGTTTCTTGCCCTAGCTGATACCCGACATCGACGTTGTATTCCCAAGATACTAAGTATTAAGAGATTATTGTTGTAATGTTAGTTCGCGCTTCGTTGGATATGTCGTCACAAACTTTGGAATAGCGTTGTGGACAGGTATTTCATGCGCAGAATGCGATACCCCCTAACCGTAGACCCGGAGAATAGGTCAGGAGACAGTTGCTATTCGGGCTCTTAGACTGAGTCTCGCAGGTTTCAGCTTTACAGTTGTTCGCTGTTGGATCCCAGTGGTTGGATCGTAGTGGATACTCCCCAGAATGGGCAAAATTTGCGACTGAACATCGTGGTAGGGCAGCCAATGAATGAGAAAGGATAGCCACCGCCGTCTGGGGAAGGCTCCATTCGCTGAGGGATTCGTTGAATTGTTCTAGTAGAAGGTGGGGTATCCGAGTAATTTTTCTGGGAGTTTGTGATGTTAGTTACGTAACTCTTGGAATTAGTCTCATCCATTATTCCTCTCTACAAGGTTCACCTTGGTATCAATAACATCTTGCTCCCAGTTGATTGTGCTCTGGTATGTGATCAGAGAGGGTTGTTATTACTAACACCAAGCATTAGACTAGCCAATCCCTATTAAGTGGGCCAAGCAAAGCGGTTAAGAAGCTCACGAAATAATTCAAGTGCTACTTGATGGCAGATCAAGGGATAGTTTGACTGGCCGCTGGCGGTCTTCGTATACGGCAGTTGCTTTCAGGCGAAGCTAACCTAGTTCACTCGGCACGCGATTGCGGTGCTTAGTAGAGCCTAGCTTTGTATAAACCGTGTCTGTTCGTTCTTTCTATTGCCCGAACGCTTACCAACGCTAATGCCACTAGGATGGTTACCAGCTCGGTCAATTAGTTTGGAACGGTGCCATGGCTGTTGTTCTGAGCCTTCCGCCCAGACCCTTACTAGTGGCTGAAGTGAGACGAAAGAGAACGCCACAAAATACTCTTTACGAGAGAACAGCGGACCTCAGCATGTACGCCATTGCAAGTGCCTTTGTACGAATTCATGGACGAAGTATTAGAAAGCGCGATCCAGAACGCTGCTATCTCCCGTGCATAGTCTCCTTTCCCCTTGACTTTGATACCCCGATATATCATTTACTGGTACCTCCACTCTATTCGTTGTCGATGTTCTCTCAGTCCTCGAATTCTCATCCCTCGTTTACTTCTTTTATTGCCCCCGGGCCTGCGCTTTCTATTCATTTTCCTTTCTTCGGTTCTCATGAGGAGGATCCTTCACGATGCCCACGGTTACGCCCGAACAAGACCGGCAGGGTCTCCTCGTGCCCGACTGGTGGACAAGAGAACCGATTAGCGAGGATGATATGAACACCTGCA
This sequence comes from Monosporascus sp. CRB-8-3, assembly GCA_004155055.1. Classification (NCBI taxonomy): domain Eukaryota; kingdom Fungi; phylum Ascomycota; class Sordariomycetes; order Xylariales; genus Monosporascus; species Monosporascus sp. CRB-8-3. The sequence continues at coordinate 29,302 of QJNZ01000592.1, forward strand.
GTCTTCTCTTTGGCTTTGCGATATGCGCCGCAATATTTGCAGCATGGAAAGCTGGGAAACAGTCCATATCCTTGTGGAAGCGATCCGGCAGAGTCACGATATATATCGCCATGCTTTGGCTGGAGTGGATCGCGAACGTTGTGTTAGCAGTTATTTCGTGGATGTTTCAGCGCGGCTATATCCTGGCGAGCTTTTGGTTCTATTTTGCAGTTGGTATGGCAAATTATCAGACGCTGAGACGGTATCGACCGGCTGACATCATTCACAGCATTTTTCTGGGCGCTACAAATTCAATTTTTACTGCAAATCATCATTAATCGAATCTCCCTTTTGATCGTAACCCAGCGGCCGAGGACGCTGATCAAATGGACAGTCGCTGCGATTATAACTGTACTCAATATCAGCGTTTTCTGTATATGGATTCCTGCAAGACTACAGATCAACGAGACCTATATCCATCTCAATGTGGCGTGGGACCGCGTTGAAAAGGTTATATTCGCGACCGTTGATTTTTGTCTTAACTTCTACTTTATACACCTTGTCAGAACGAAGCTCATTCACAACGGCCTCACAAAATATTTCGCGATTTATAGGGTTAACCTCGTCATGGTTACCATATCGATTTCGCTAGACGTAATGATATAAAATGTCCCAAGTCCAAAATATCAGTACGCTGACAATGAGAGCATAGGTCATACTCGTCGGTCTCATGTCCCTTCCAAACACGCTGGTCTACCTCCAGTTCCATCCTGTGGCGTACTTGATAAAACTGATTATCGAGATAAACATGGCGGAACTAATCACGAAGGTCGTTAGAGCCACAAATCCTCGCGCAAATCCGGATTGTTCCACGCCTAAAGAAGCAAGTCGCAGCTGCAAGACAGGAAGCAACAAGCTGTCGCACTTCCTGGGGACAGGCCGAGACAACCTGTTCTGCAGTGGCAACCACAACGCTCAGGTGACAGTGGGCAAAGGGGCAGATATGGAAATGGATGGGATTCAGAAGACTGTGGAGACGCAAATCGTTATTCGAGACGACAACAAAGATGATCGGCCCTCGCTGAGTGAAAGCAGAAGTAGCTCGACGCGGAAGCTGAACGATCCGCTCGAGGTCTGATGGACAGGGTCAACAGCTGGGTTGGAGCGGACGGATAAAGGCGAAAGGGGGACGGTGGGTGGAGAAAAGACGGCATCGTGCGAAGCAGGACGACCGGTTCCGTTTTGCTCGACGGTTGTCCGGGTCGCCGTATACGGAAGCCAAAATGGAGAGTTCGGCGCTTAGGAGGACGTCAAGGCGGCCGAAGATGGTAGACTCGAGAATGCAATGATAGGCTGGAATAAGTCAGCAAACACTCCGTGCCGCATGTTCGATGTCTATATGTAGCCTTTTCTATGCCTAGATTTGCGTTGCAAGGGACACCATCGCACATACCATACACAGACTTCCTTCCATGCTGAAGACACCCATAGAATTGTGACCTATACCTACTTATGACGCCCCGATCAGGATGATTCCTGCATACATAAGCCCTATGATGCTCCACGGTGATCCGTGAGCCGTCTCACTGTCTCGCAATGGAATCAATATTCGTTCGAAGACGGTTTAAGTAATGCTGGGATGGACCTAAACATGGACGTACCTTTCCTACGTCGAAGACAGATAATGTATTAAGCGAAAAGGGGGTGCGTAGTGCTGAAACTCCTTAGACTCAATTCTACGAGAACGGGACTCGGGTAGCAGAGCAAGCAAGGATTACATTCGTCTCCTACTATATCCTAATACCGGGCCTACAACGAACCGATATCCACCGTGTCCTCATCTCTGCCTCTCACTCTCCATTAACAATCCCTAAGATATATCAGGTCTCCTTAAATAATTCCCAAACCAGCCACTTCAAGCTCACATGGTCCCGGGCTTCAATCACACCAAGTGCATCCTCTTACTGCGGCGATCCCAAGCTTTCACAGGCACTGGCCGGCTAGCCGAGGTCACCAGTAAAACTGCTCAATACAGATCAGCAGAAGCTTCTCCAGACGATGGCATGTGGATCAAAGACAGTTGTCTTCTAAGTAGACAGCAAATACGGACTAGGAGTCAAACCGAGTGCCTCCGAACTGGATGAATAGGGGGCATTCCCCACCTTGCGCTCTTAGTCATCCTTCTGTGCATTAAACACAACGATCAAGAAAACGCCCCATGCGCGGCAACACTGACGCCCTGTCAGTAGGTGGCCTGCTGACTTTCTAAAGAGGACACAAGCCGCAAGATCGGCGAGAGCCCAGCAAACCACGCAGTCGTGCTGGACCTGTACTCTTCATCCCTTGGTAGCGAGCGAGCAGGAACCAGGAGATGCAGGGACCTCGCGCCGGAAGATGTATACACCGCGCCTTCTGTGTGACTGGCCGATTCGCGACAACATTGAGACCCCTGAAATCTAAAGTATCTATGCGATGCTACTTCTGTATTGACACCTCATAAAGTTCGTATTGAACACATTCGAATGCCTTAACTCATCTCGACTGCGAGGACATCGCTAATCCAGCCGATGATTGCCAGAGCACGCTCTCCTATATTAGATATCCTGCAAGCGTTGTACGAACGTCCGTCTTGGCGCGGTGCTAGCTTATAGCCGTCCAGTGAGTAGATAAGCAATCAACTTCAGATGGGCGCATGTTAATGTTATTGACGTCGCCATCGCGTGGCTCATCCAGAGGCGTATTTTGCAGCTGGTTATGCGCATGCTTACGGCTGCCTTTGTTTTCTTGATCTGCGGTGGATGGGAATGCCGCGCGGTTACGGGCGGCAGTATGTAAGCAGCTTTAAGCTACGGCGGCGAGGTAGATTTGGGGGCGAACGAGCTGAGCTGCCCTTGACATCCCGAAATAGCGGTGAAGACAGTACCTTTTTACTCTATTCCGTTTGGTCTCGATCCAAGAAAAAGATTCAAATATCAAGACCTAGATCTATAGTGCATCGCAGGCTTCTGAGAAGCATCCTACCTTACCTAGAGCTACGCATCGGGAAGGATACTGGCACGCTTTACTAATGTGAGCCTTCCCGTAGCGGTATTAGTCGGGTCTTTTGAAGCCAGGCCCCGAATCAGGCCAACTATCCTAACACATATGTAGGCGAGGATGGCCTTGTATCGTGGTAGAAACCCAAGGTGGTAGGCGGAATAATTCGATAGCGTCCACATCCCGCAGCACACCATTGACACTATCATTAATTTGCCCACCACGTTGAAACCGTAGCTTCGATACCGCAGGGCCGGGCTACGCATGCAGGGGGGATGGGCCTGTGACATAATGGCCAGAATTGCCTGGTAAGTTCCCACCTACGTACAGCGCATAACCTACCGAGGAGCATGCACATGCGGAGCTGTTGGCGACCCACCGCACCGTACCGGCGATAAGCGGATCGACGTGATTCGGCAAGAGCGGCAGTGGTTTGTTGGCAACCTTGTGGGAACCCCCGGCTCTCTGTGCCTTGCATCGTGCAGAGTGATTGGGTGCGCGCGGGGGTGATGGTGCGTCCAGCAGCCAGTTAATAAGCCTGCCTACAGTACAGCAAGTACAGAGTTAAGACATACAGTGGTCTAGGTAGGGAGAAGACCAGCCACAAACATGGCAAAGGAAGGGCTACGCGCGAGGAAGATGATTGGGCACCTGGGATGGTCTGGGACCGCAGCCTCCTTCAACATCGGGAACGCGATCCTTGTGCTTGGGTCTGCACTGAAATCAACCTGACATTAGGTAGTAGGCAGATCGGACAGAACTTGCTTTTTTGTCCTCGGCTGCCAACCTTGCGGCCCTGAAACAGGGCTCAAGCGAGGGATGGCCGACCAGTTCACTGACTTAATGACTGCGATCTCCTCCTGTGTCGGTCCCGACGTTGTCGTACGCCGGTATTACTATCCGGAGGCTTCGGCGACTGGGTACGACGGTTGTTGCAGTCGCAAACAGTTCATCTCACCAACTATTATCTCAACTGGCCGCGCGGACTACTCACCATCTGATCTCAGCCCAGAGCACAATGTATTTCAGCCCGTAAGCGTAAGGCCAGGGACAGACACGCGTAAGCGAATTGCCTCGTCAGCGAGACGTCAGCTTTCTAATATACGATGGAGTCGATGAAATACGGGACAGTCCAATCAGGCTTTATCGATAAGTTATACGATCTGGCTCCTGACAGACCGGAAGTCGATCATAGCGGGGGAGGGGCTATTGTAGCCGGATTGCGGCTTGGCCTGGTTGACTCGTGAGGTGGCTCAGATTTTCATGACGCTGCACGGGTTGATTGGCTAACTCTGCTCAGTGACTTTGGCTTGCATGACTTGCGACGAAGATGAAAGTTGTAAATGAAAGCTGAAGCCCGGATTTAATCTGCGACCGCCATGACTGGTGTCGGCAGATGAGGATGCTGTCGCAACGAGCGGCTTTCTTTGGTTCGATAAGCTGTTGATGAGTCGCCCATTATTCGGTGTACCTCTCGTAGTGCAGAGGAACACGTGTTGTTGACGAGGCGGGCGCAAGGTTCCGGTTCCATCGGATATGACTACCAACCAAGCATGAATTTGCGCTGAGGATCTCTGGCACAGGAATACCTAAGGGATCATCAGGTACATGAACCACGATATCGGGACCCACGAAAACCGTATCGTATGCGCGGGGCCGGTGAAGAGCGCTTGGTTGCTCCCTTGATTGTTATGCCTCTTTCAAAATGGAAGAAAAGCGCTGTTCTGAAAAGAGAGAGAGGAGAAAATGTCGTGTTTCCATGCGAGGAATACGCTGACCATTCTGTCGGTTTGCTAGGTGCGACCCAAGTGGGCATTCTGAAAACGAGAGCTGGGAAGTATTGTACAAACCTGGCAGGTAGGGACAACGCGAAACGAGAGAACAGCAAGGCAAGTGGAGAAAGCTAAGAGGAGAAGGGCTGTGATGGTGGTGTCAGCTGGACAACTGGATGTGCCTTTTTCATGCAAGGTTAAACATCAGCACGGAATGCGGCGGCGAATCTGGACAGGCTAACAAGCCAGGCACCACCTGCATGACGCCCTATCGAATCCTTCGGTATCGGGTGCCAATCGCAGACTTCGAGTTCCTTACACCCCGCCTCATGATCTGGTCAAATATCTACCCGGAAAGATGCGGTCTCGTAATATAAAGGAGAATCCTGGATGATACTATGGTAGAGGTCGTATAATGTGTAGGGAAGAAGGGCATAAAAGCGATACGGAACAGAAAGCGCCGTAAACCCCACGCTCTAGTCATCGCTAGTCTTATGGCACATGGATATAATGGAGGGAGGAGGAACGGTGTTGCGTCAGAAATGCCAAGCGACCGTAGATCTCGACCAGAGTGTGGGAAGCCCACAGTCCCTCGGCGCCTTCTCGTTGCAACATCGTGTCTTCGAGTAACAAATCGTGGATGTTAGGGAGATGCGGGCCTGGGACCGCATCTCCTCATAAAAGAAATATACGACGTAGAAAAAATCAGAGCATTTCTCGAGTCAAGGCCTGTCGCATTTACCTTTCTACTTGTGGAGGACCGGCGACATTCCCTTGCGAGATCGTCGGAACCTTGGAAAGCATTTCATTGATACAGCCATGTGACCACCTGGGGCAATGCCCGACTAAAGCACTAGCAGTAGTAATAGCTGGACCCTGCCAAGCTGGAGGGCACTCATAATAGAAAAGATAGGTACTAGAAGTATCAGAATTGTGTTGGGGGGAAGGGGAGAACGCCTCAATCCCCCACCGCCAATCCCGGGACGAGAGACATAAGCATAATAGGCCGTCAATGTGGTGGAATAAAGGGACAGCAGCAGTAACGGTAACCGAGGGCCATCTCTAAGGTCCTATTTTGCGACAAGTCGCACGGCCGCGGACCATGTATGCAATGTATGGTATTTACCTAATGTAAGCATGCTTCGCATTGGGCGTATGGACGGCGCCGAGTTGGACCACGCCAACAGCATGGGAGAAGACGGATTCATAAGCGCGTACCTACCTCAAGCCACATACCCGACTTGGAAGAGGACCTAGTCTAGACGATGATGTACATAATAGTGTCGTAGGAATCCCGCACCTTGCTGCTGCCAAGGTGCCCGTCAATAGTACTAGGTAGGGTGGAGGTAGGTAATCTAAGAATACCCCTCTCGACGACCCACCGCCGAGGAGGGTGCGCATCGTCGCTTGCGGGCGGCTGGGGAGGAATATAGGCACATACCCAGCCCTACTCAATACTTCAAGGATGATGATGACGATAATGATGATGACCTTTGGCAGGCAGCCTTGTGGGTCGGGCGTGCAGGTGTTTCTGATTTAGAGGCAGAGCATTCTAGCCCTTGACACTTTCTAGATCCCTCAACCTTCAAGCTGAAGCGCGTTGGGGACCCTGAATCCCTTGACGCGGAAGGGACTCTTGGGAAATAATTCAAATTCACTATGCATATGTGTAACACATAGTACAACATCATGACGTTCCAGGCAAGCACGCAAGCTAGGGACACGGACACCCAGTAGACTGGTCCCGCTCCTTGGGCTTGTCCTCTTGTATCACTAAACCCCACTAACGTGCTTTTTATAGAGAGAGAGGCATAAGCACGGTAGTAGCTATTCTGACGGTCGTTAACCCGATCCAACACCGATGCATACACTATAGCCCTTCCTACCACTGATTTCAACAGAGCATCTAGGAACAAAATAACGAATATCTCAATTAAAGGACTCTTGCCGTTTCGAAGCTCTGCGGGGCCCGCCCCGACCTAAAGCAAACTACCAGTAACTTTTAGCCCTTAACCAGCTCGAACCTTAACCAAGTCGTAGTCGGAGATAAGTTTTGGGCGATCATTAGTTCCGAAAGGGTCCGGGACCGCGGGAACAGTCACGGCGCATAAAAATACAGAGCCCTTCCTTCCCGACCTTGAAATGACCACATGTGCATGATGCCCTACATACAATAGCTGCCCTGGTTGCCTTTGCGCTAACTCAGCCCTTAGCCTTCTCTAGCCCGCTGGGCTATTAGGAACATTGGAGCGAGTACCTACCTACTAGGTAGTATTTTGAATAAAGTAAGAGTTACCTCGTTCACGGCCTATTAAGGTGATGAAGAGAATCCACTACAAGCGCGACAGTGTCTTGGTTAAACAAGACCTCGGGAGTTGGATTGCCTAGTAATAAACTTCAGCAACGCTGAGAGGAACGTCGTCGCGATTGGGCTTTGCGCCCTTTGATCCGTATATACAGTAAAACTCTGTTTGTCTGATCACCTGCCGAAAAGGCAACCGTCTTGCCTACTATGGACACACCTACATAATTGTCCACAAGACCTAGATTGCAGGAACAGCTCACCTTGGAAGCTGATTCACGGAGAAGGTTGTCGGTGTCATTTGCATCGGCCGACGGGGAAGCTTCTTCACATTGACTTTACTAGCTAATTCGTAGCCCGCCCCTCGCATACATACATGCGCATAGCTGACATGGAAGTAGTGCGCTAGGTTGTGAGCTAAGTACCTGCCTAGCGCTAATTCCCCTGCCTTCCCTTCCTTCCTTACAAGATCGCATCCGCTAGCTGCAGCTAGGTCGCATCGCATCCACCAACTACAACAACCACGGCACCAACACCATACGATGGCAACAATCCTCCGGATTACCAGCCAACCAACCGGCCCGGTCTGTTTTCCAGCCATTGCCGCCTTGTCAACGAACCATCACAGATCTCGCGCCTTGGTTACGCCGTGGCTAATGCCATGTCGAGCGAGGTTCTGGGAGTATGCAGTGCGTGGGCAACCAGGCCTTATGAACTCTGCCGCGCACAGTTTCGGATTTTCAAGTCTCTGAGTAGTATCGAATTACAGGGCGTCTTAGAGCATAACTATAGCTATGTGAGTCTTCCCCAATGTGGGCAACACTAGGTCACGAAACACCTGATCGTGAATCACGGAAGCTTGTATAGAAGAAGTAGGTTGATATTCGGTTCATACTCGCCAAGGACCGAGTGGACCTGGTAGCTTTAACCTACAGTAGAAGCCGTGGCCCACTGGTCCCTGTCAGTTCAATCCGTCATGATTTTTCGCATTTTCAGGTACAGTTATTACTGTACCTCTGGTGGCAGGCAATAACATGTGCACCACTTTCGGATTTCAGGGAATCCGCCATCTTTCTCAGTCATCAATCGCCATTTTGAGCCGCCGCCCATCCATCACCCAGATTCCACCAGATCCAAATCCAAGAATCCCGTAAGTAGTCTCGTCTATTACTGCTGCTTTCCGCAAGATACGGACCGGCTCTATGTAGCGAACAACTCCTGCCTCCGCTTTGGGTCCTATCTCCTACCCTCGCCACATCAACCCCACCACTCCATACTACTACATACCTGCTATCACCATCATAAAAGTCAAAAAGAGTCTCTCAACATTAGTCATAACACCATCAGCACTTATTAACAGAGCTCTTCTTCGATGGCTCCCTGACCTTCACTTGATATGCAGCTTTTCCGCCCTCCGCGCAATATTGATATCTGCTCTAACTGTCTGTTCCTTGCCTATAGACAACATTCTTAAAAAAGGTACTTCTTAAGCTACTTTCAGCGTATTATTTTATTTTTATCGTACATATTACATCAGGTAATCCGGTTGTTGCCAGTTCTTGTTTTGTGCTTGTTCGGCTCGCGCTTCTAGATTCAGCCTCCTTGGTGGTGGACTTGGCTTACTTCTCACTTGCAGGCCACGAGCGTTGCCCCTCACCCGGCAACTTCATTATCGTCACATCGCTGTTGGGCACATAAACCCGGACCTGAAGGCACATTGCGCCCGTTAGTATCGCAGTGGACCTACTATCAAGGGGCACTCAATCACATAACATAACACAAAGTCTACGGACTACTACAAGCCTGAGTAACTCCGGGACAACACAGGACAGGATCCATCCCGGCCCAGGCACCGCCTCGACTGCTTCTCTACTCCGCTTCAGACATTACATTAATTAGTGTCCCGCTCGCAAAATTCCGCACTTCTTCCCATATCGCCCGCGCGCAGGGAGTACAGTAGCGACTACGGCATATAAGAAAACCCATAAGCAAGCAGCCATTTATTCGTCACGCCTGCTTGTCCCTTTTTCCCTCTCTCCTCAGCCGCTCTTCCGTCCGTGCGTGTGCAGCAGGCCTGATAAGTTCCGAATCCCCCACCACTTGAGCCCGGGCCTGTTTCGAGGCACTGTTCCCACTATCGCCAATAGTAAACAGTCCCCCTTCCCTAAGAGTAGGACAGAGAGAACTGAGGCGTGAAACAAAGTCTTCGAATGATTTGAGACGGTTTCTCCCGCTATCCCTCCTCTTTTCTCTTCCCCTCTTCGTCCTCCCCCCCTTTTTACCTACCTACCCGCCTCCACCATTTGTTCTGTCTCAGAAGTCTCCCTGCGCCCCCCACTACTGGGCCCCCACCATTGGAGACACGGAACTGGTTGGCCGGAGACGAGGCTATCCATACATAACCAGACATCCTCTCTGTTCCTTCCACACCGGTGCCGACAACTGTCGACCTCCTGGACCTGGGCCGACCCTGAGGCAACATATTATGGCTGCAACCTTTCGGCCTGTGAACACTCCGGTGGCAATCGAAGCGAAAATAGACGAGAGGATGGCCCCATCACCGACTACTCCGACCCCTTCCAACACTGCCTTTGGTCAGCGGCCGTTACCGACCTCTCCGTTCCCGCAGGCTGTCCAGATTCCCGAGAAGATCGACGAGAGGCGAGCGCCAAAACGGGAGAATTCGCAACATTCGGGAAAGTCTAGGGGAGACTCGGCAGACGTAGATATGGACGAATCGGATGGTGAAGGCCAAGGAGACGACGGCGCCGGATCGGATGACGAGAGCGTAAACGCGGATGGGTCAAGATCAAATAAGAAGAAAAAGTCGCAACGCTTCTACTGCACCGACTACCCACCATGCAATCTCAGCTTCACGAGAAGTGAGCATCTGGCGCGACATATCCGGTACATATCTCATTTCCCTTAGCGGGAGTTCCTGCTAGGACTCATGTTGACATTTGGACAGGAAACACACGGGCGAGAGGCCGTTTCAATGTCATTGTGCCAGGCGATTCTCTCGGCTGGACAATTTACGACAGCATGCGCAGACGGTTCATGTGAACGAAGACATCCCGATCGATTCGCTCGCTGCCACGGGGACCAGATTTCAGAGACAGATCCGAACTGATCGGGTACGCCAACCCGGTAGAGCTCGTGCCTCAACGGCGGGCAGCATGGGGGCTCCGGGTAGAGGGCACGCTAAATCGCTATCCACGTCGAGTATCAGCTCGGTAAGTTCTACTTTCAGCGCTCGCGATGAAGCGCGGCGGCGTCCGGCTCCCCTCGTCATGGCCGATCCGCGCTCGAGGCTTTCCGTAGAATCGTACCACAGTCCTAGTGAAGGCGCATACGCATATCGACCCGTATCTCCCAGCGAATTCAGCACGCCCACTTCCGCTACCTTCTCGACGGGTCAGAGCAGTCCTCGGTGGGGCTCGGGCATTGCTTCGCCGACGTCTTCCCATTCGAGGTCCCAGAGCTTGTACGCCGCTAATAGGACACCCGCCCGCCGACTTAGTGTGCCATCTGGTGGAATTCCTTTCCAGTTTGTCCATGGGGCCAACCTCGGGCCGTCCCAATTCGGCCCAGCTAACAGTTCCAACCCGGGTGCATACTCTCCCGTCGGCAGCGTCCTGGCTTCTCCTACGTCTTCAGTATTCTCCCGCCGGGAACCGGCGGCGGCGATGGCTGATGAAGCGTGGAGGCGGCGCACTTGGCATCCCGACTCAAGCAACCTGGGCGGAGGCAATCCTAGCAGTCGCTTGAGCAACGTCTACAACCCTTCGCAATTCCAGAGCCCAGTCAGCGGGGCACATCCTCTTGCGAACCCCCCACCCCAGCAGGGTACAGCAGTGAGGTTACCAGGCATAGAGTCATTCGATCCTCTCCCCAGTCGTCCCGCGACATCTCCGAGACGGAACCCCTCTCCCATGATGGTAGATGCCGAGGTGGCACATCCGCCTGCACTGCTGCCCGCAGCCGAGGCGAGCGCTGACCATAGGCGTACTAGACCCGTTTGGGACATGAGCCTGCATCGAGGGTTGACGCGATTAGATATTACATCGAACACGACTCCTCCGCGGGATGACGCTAGTGCTTGGGCACAGGAGGCGAACCGAGCGGTTGAGGCACAGGCTGAGCGAGTCCGGCTCAACCCGCCGACGGTCCGCTTTAACGATCCTGTGGTGGTTGATAATGGAGCGGCCAGACCTAACAGCCCAACCAGGGCATTCCATCAACACACAATGTCTGCACCAACCATTAATAGACCTAGGGACGCGAAAAGGCACGGATGGTATCATGGTCCCGTCACTGTGCATGCCGATGCACCTCCCCAGAAGATGGCTCGGGTGGATCGCATGGTGCATCCTAACATAAGCCAATTCCCCGGCTTTCCGGCGAAGGACGCACCTCCGCCACCACAACCTGCCAGCACGGAGAACCCCGAAGAGAGGAATAACAATATGCTTCGCTTGCAAGCGCTCGTGGCTGTCGCTACCGGCGAGGGCAATGCGGCCAAGGCGTATTAAGGAAGACGATCTGCTGTTGGTGATTTCCTGACCAAGCCCTCCCGCGGCGGAAAGGAGAGCTATCGCTATTGACGAATTATACTATTTCCTTACCCTCTGGGAGGACTGCATATGCATCTTTATACTGGAACGGAACTTTTTTATGGACGGCGCAATATTCCGGCGTGGAACGGGGGGCGGTCCATCATATTGTTTCAGCTCTTATGAAAATCTCACTCTATCACTCCTCCTTCATTTTGAATATTTCTTAACTCATGTCATGACGGCTACCTGGGACGAATCTTTCATTATAGGGGCGCTTTGCATTGCTTTCTTTTTCGGGTATTGGGTGGTCGGTCTGGTATTCTAGCGTCGCTTTAGATGTTTACACAGTTTCTTGTTAACCCTTTGGTTTTTTCGGGGTTTCCTTTCCCCCTAGCTAATGACTGATGACATGACTAAAGATACCCAGTCATTTTGAGATGAAGGGTGATAGCAAGAGGGACGATAAGAGACGACTCGGGGAGCTTAATGGGCAATTCCTTCATCCGCCAGCCCTTGCCGCGCAGCCCGTGCGGGCTTTCGGCGGGAGTCCATTCGATGCGGGCTGTTTCGCAAGGGAAGAGGGCTCGAGGACCTTGGAATTGGACAGGCAAGAGCTCGGTGGGTGGGGTTTGGCGGCGGTCCATGGTTGGAACGGCGGAACGGCGGAACGGCACTGGTTGGTGGATTGGTGCTCTTACTTTTGTCTTGATGGTCTCCGGGTTGTTTTTGGCCGTGATCGTGCTGGAACTGATACCCTGATCCTTACTCTACTTAGTTTACTTGCGTTTTACACCACAGTGCTGGCTGCAGTCCCTCACCGGGTCTTGTGTTGCTTCTCTCTGTCCTCTTGGCTGGTCGGCGTGTCTCGAAAGAGATAATTCGAGGGCACTAACGGATGGGAGAGAGGCGCCTTGCTCACGCCGCTGACCTGGCGCGATCCTATGCCTATCCGTAGACCTTCCCCACGCACCCACCCTAGCCCCTTACCTTTCCTTCCTGCCTATGTATATAATAAATACCTTCGCCTCCCCGCCCGGGCGAGGCGCTGGGCTAATAATAGGGAAGAGAGGAGAGGATGGGATACTCTGGGGGTGGGGGGTGGTAGATAGGGAAGATGATATAACTGACTGGCCTCTGCTCATCACGCACTTTCGTGGGACCGGCCTTTTCACTCGTTTCTAGCCTGCCATGCCTGTGTCGTTTCGGGAAGGTTGGGCAACCGCTTGATTCGGCTGTAGGGTAACCTGGTGGTATGCGTATGACAGGGGCCGGGTTTAGGGGGTTAAATGGGCGGATAGGGTGCCGATGGACGGGGCGGACGGGAAGGGATGGCATGGAATACGGAGGGCCTGCGGCTCCGGTTTACGTACCAAGGTATGCATATGTGAAGGAGCCGCGTTGCAACCCCGTGTTGATTCTAAAGGGCCCAGTCACACTAGTGGTTGGAGGAAGGTGTAACCCTTAACTTAGTAGGTGGCATAGGTAGATAAGCTGCGAATAGTAAATGGGGCCTCTCACCCATATTACCATCGCCCTTACGTAGATATGCAGTACGCCTAACAACACAGTTCATCAAGCCACATCATATACGCATCCCGACGGATGAGTCGTATAGGTAGGTACCTGGGTAGATAGCTGGGTTGTTCCCCCGTGCTGCTGCGGTTTTGTCCGTCCGGAGCTCTACACCACTATGGGGTGTGTGTGTGTGTGTGTGTGTGTGTTTAGGAGGCACCAGCTACGTAAATACGTGCTTGGGGCATTAAGGGGGGCGGGGTGGCGGGGACTTTCGTACGAGTTGATAGGGGGCGGGAATGCGGTTAGGGCCATAAATAGGGGGCGGCCTTCGGTTAACGGGGGCGCTGCTTGGTTATTGATACGGTGCAATCTTTTCGGTTGCTAGAGAACGTTACTACTTACGGGAGGCGATGTTGTGTACCGGTACGAAGAGGGCGTGGGTTGATAGGGAGGGGCTTGGCGAGGATGTCTGCTGCTCACATACCTATGATGTACGATATACGCCTTTACAAAGGGCCCGGATGGTATTCGATGCTACCTAGACTAGGCGTAGAAAGACTGCCCGTATAACCAGGGTAGAAATAGTGACACGGGTGGCCCTGACGGTTACCTCCCCTAGGGCACAATCAGCTATAAGACGCTGTGTTAGTGTTCGATGCGTAGATACGCTTCCAGCGAGCGCGAAGCAATGTACAGTACGACATGGCCTGTCTGCCCTTAGAAGAGGGCATATATTACCTTTACCAGCTGAAAAGCGTGAAGTATAACAGACCATTCCATTCCGGAAAGGGGACGACATTACCTACCATCCAACGTACGTCGGCCGAGTTCGGTAGTTCGGTTCGATAGTTCATTTATAGAGGCCCCCCAACCCCCTACCCCCTAAAGAAAGTTTACTATACCCCATACTCACGTTTACTCTGGTGGACTAGGATGATGGCAAGGCCCATAGGGAACCATCCAGGAACCATCCAAGATCTGTAAATAAAATTAATCTATAATACGTGACACATATTTTCGTAAAGAACTGCAGGCCATCCCCGATGAGTTAATACGGTAAACCCTAACGCAGTAGTTGCTGAACGAGTGGTAACACGTTGCTATAAACCCCTGCCGGGAGCATGGACATTTTAGCATTTCTAGGACGGTGCTCACAAACATGAAGCCCGCTAAAACACAGCACTTAGACATTCAGGGAAAGCTGCGACGAGTTATATCATTTATACAATACTAATATATATATAAACCAAGCGGAAGTAGCGGAGACCCAAAGTGCCCTCTTCTTAACAACTTCCATGTACAAGACCCTACCTTTCCTTATCCTCCATGAAGCAATACCCAAGCCCGAGTGAACGCCATCCTACCGTCCATGCAAGAAAAGACTCCCGTCGTAACGCATGAAGACCAACTTATAGCTACCTAAATCATGTCGAAAAAGAACAAGCCCCGTTCTTGGAGTTACATTTAGACATCCAACATGCTGCGGACCTGCTGCGGCGGGCCCGTAGTAGACAGGCCGCTGCCGGTACTGCCGGTGCTGCGGCTCCTCTCGCTCGTGTCGAGCCGCTGCTGCGTCTCCGCCGTTTCGCCCTCGGAGGTTCGGCCCCTATCCTCGCCGGTAGGTGGGGTTGCGCTGTTGGGGAAGAGCAGACCGGCAGCCGCTTGCACCATCCGTTCCTCTTTCCTTTGGCCAGACTTCCCGGTATAGGGGGTGTAAGGCGGTGGTGGGGCGCCGCGAGCGCGGATACTGCTTGCCGCACTGTTTGCTCTCCGCAGCTCGTTCATCTCGATGGTGGCTCCGCTGCGCCCGGGCCCCGTCTGACCCTCCTGGATTTGCGCGGCTCTCTGCTCGGCGAGCGCTTCGACATGTCTCGCCGTCGGTCGCCCGCCGCCGACCTCCCGCACGTTACGCAGCACCTGGTCGGCCATGTTGTCGGGTGGGAGCTGGCCGTTGACGCGCCGCCACCAGGCCGGCTTCTTGGTGATGCCGAGCTGACGATTGACTTCCTCGCCTCTTACTCGCCTTTGCCGTATCAATTCGCGATCCTCGTTGGGGCGCATGAAACCGTCGATGATCTGGATGATTAGGATCAAAAGGGACGGGGTGTATCCTCCGAGGTACATGGCGACATAGTTTGTGTCTTCGGCGTTGAGCGGCGACAGGCGGAAACGGAACGAACACAGGATCTGGTAGGCTACGAGGGCGAGCAAGAGCGGAATCTCTAAGGTGAAACGGAAAGGCATGTATCCGAGGAAGCCGATGGTCCTATTGAACCAGCCACGGTTGCGAGGTTCGTAATGGCGGATGGAATGCCATATCGAGACGATGATGGTACACCAGCAGATGACGAGCATGAAGGCAGCTGCCTTGAAGCGTCCATCGGTAGCGGCAGGTTCTGCCTGCTCGATCGTCTGTTGCGGGGACCGCTGGCGGATGATGGGTTCCCAGTTGCGGGGGATAACCAGGAAGAAGTTCTATGCGGCAGAGCCATGTCAGTGCTTGATGGCGACGGGAAAGGGAGGGGCGGTGTCAGGGGGATCACACGTACCATCCACAGCCAGAAGTAGAAGAAGAGAGGAATCCAGAACTCGAACAGCCACCTCCTATCCGTGTCGTGCAGAACGAATGGGTTGGGGTCGATGAACTGCCTCTCCATCCAGCTTCCCCAGTGTCGCACGGCTTCCCAGACCAAGGCAGTGGTGCCCATCTGCATGAGGAACCAGAAGAAGACATTGATGACGATTGGGATATCCTGAATGTAGTAACGGTCCACGTCGATACCGAAGAAGAGACCGATAATAGCGGCGGCGCAAACGAAACAACCCCAATACCACTGCCATCTTCTCCCGATCGGATAGAATCTCTTTTCCACGGGCAGGTATAGCTTCCCATGTCTCGCGAGATTGATTAATATCAAGATGAGGCATATGCCGAAGGCCACAGCGTAGCCAACTCCGATGGCGGACCGAGTGCCGATAGCCTTCATGGGGGTATAGCACGAGGTGGCGTTGATGAAAGTGCCATTGTCGAGGACGGCGCCGGGAGTGAAGGGGAGGTCGGTCATGAAGCACCAGGAGTTATTGGATAGAGTGCCATTGGAAAAAAGCGTGTAATTCCAGTATTCCAGTGTGGTTAGGTTAAGATGCTGACCGTTGAGAAAAATATCGGAGGAATTGGCACCACCCGGGAATGGGAGAACGTCGCGCAGGTTGAGGACGGACATGATGCCGAGCTGCAGCGCAAAAGACTCTTCGGATTTTATCTACGAGATCACATTTGAGGAGGATAAGCAAGCAAGCAAGCGCTTGACTAAGACTGTTGGAACCGGAGGAGGATTGAAGATGGCAAGATAAGGTTACTTGGGATGAGAATGGGGGAGAGATTTCTGAACCGAAGCTCCCGCGCCCCGTGGACGAATTGGTGCTTAATCCCCCGTAATCCCATAATCAATAGATACAGTACTTAGCTAAAGGGCTTTCAATGTGGGGGGGGTCTTAAAAAGCTCAAAATTCGGTCAAGTCGGAGTCCGATTTCCTGACTTTGATATGTTTTGATTCGACGAGGAGGTTAAGGGCCCGCAATCCGCTTCCCCACTTGATAAGCTGATAATGGAGCATCTGCCACAATTATTAAGGTACTAGGTAGATATGTACTGTACTAGGTAAGGGTGTAAGGTTGAATCGACGTCATAGCCTAACTCCCTAGGTACCCGGTAGCTTGTCGCTATTCGGGCAGTTGGGGTCTCGTCAGTTAAAGGGGTTATTCGAATAAACCAGCAGTTGTAAAAGCATATCACACCGGGTGGAAATGCACCAGCATTTGTTGCGACATCACCTGTGCTACATTCTTCTCTTTTTCTTCTTTTTCTTAGCGACGTTCAAAGGACCAACTGCCTGGAAGGGCTGTAGGATGGAGGAGTCTCCAACGGCTATTCCCCCGTGGCCATTGGGTTGCAGGCGAGCAAGAGGCCGATGATTCCATCGTTCAAATACTTCGGTCTTCCAAGGACATCTCGTCAAAACAGCGTTATTTTTAACTACCTGTGCCACATGGGAAAGTCCCCGAGCCAACACGCCCGTTGCCGGAACTGAACGGTCCGGGGGCAGGAGCCAATCACTTCACGAATTTCCGGAATGTTGTCGCTAAGAACTCTCTTGGCAATTCCCTCCCCCAGAGACACTTTGAATCCAGATGGTGCGGCAGTTGCAGGGGCTGTTACGCAGGTTGGCTCTAATGGCTTGGCGGCAGGGGGGCTCCGGCGGCTCGAGGACACGGCGAAAACTACAGATTGGAACACTCTTGGAATAATTTAAAAGTCCTCTGCCCTCCCCTCATGAATGCTGCCTCTCCTGCTGTTGTTATTGTTATCCGTCAATCGATGCGACGACGGGCAGGCGGAGCACTCTGACCATGCAGTCCGTAAGTTGGGCATCGGCGCTACTTTTCGCTGCGCTGCCAGTGGCCTCTTCTACTCCTGCTAGCCGGGCCAGCTGTCCGAGCTATGGCTCCTATTCCATGGTGCGTAACGAACCGCTCTCGTCTGGCGCCTACAGACTCGCGTATCAGCGCCCGAGTGCCGGATGTCGAACCTTCAACTCGTCCGGGGTTGAGGATGCGATCAAGCGGATGAAAGACGAGATCTACGATCCCGATCTGTTTCGACTGTTCGAAAATACCTTCCCAAATACACTCGATACGGCTGTGAAGTGGCGGGGCGTCGCGGCCAATAACTCGGACGAGGAACTGGCATTCATCATAACGGGCGATATCAATGCGATGTGGATACGGGACTCTGCAAATCAGATAGCCCCTTACAAGGCCGTGTTGAAAAACAAGATCGACGATATCGCTTCCCTCTTCAGAGGCGTAATTAACCTCCAGGCCAGGTATCTTATCATTTCACCGTATTGCAATGCCTTCCACCCGCCCCCAGAGTCAGGCATGCGTCCCAACATTAACGGGGCCCTGTACTCTGTCACCCCACCGTACGACAAGGAAATCGTGTTCACCTGCAACTTCGAGCTCGACGACTTCGGCGGTTTCTTGCAGTTGTCGCATGACTACTATACCCGGACGGGGGACCTCGATTTCTTCGGCAAGTTCCAATGGATCAACGCTATACAGTCCATCCTCAAGACGTCGAGGGACATGCAGAAACCCACATACGCCGAGGACGGCTCCTGGAACACGCCGTCGTACACGTTCCAGTCGCAGACGATGACCGCTTCGGGGACGCTGGCGAACAACGGCATCGGCAACCCTGTAAACTACACGGGCATGGTGCAGTCGCCGTTCCGCCCCAGCGACGATTCGGCCCTCTACAACTTCCAGATCCCGGCCAACATGATGCTCTCGCGGTACCTGACGTCGACGGCGGAAATCATGGAGAAGCTTCCGAACAAGGGGGCCGCCGGCCTCGCTCAGGAGATGCGGGACATGGCGGCGGAGATCCGGGACGCGATATCGCGGTGGGGTATCGTGCGGGGGCCCGCGGGGGGCCGCATGTTCGCGTATGAGGTCGACGGGTTCGGCGGCGTTAATCTCATGGACGACGCCAACGTGCCCTCGCTGCTGTCGGCGCCGATGCTCGGGTATGTGGGGCTAGACGACGTCGTATACCGCGCCACGCGGCGCTTCGTGCTCGGCCGCACCAACCCCTGGTGGTGCGCGGGCCCCGTGATCTCGGCCGTCGGCTCGCCCCACGTGCGGCCCGGCGCCGCCTGGCCGATGTCCGCCATTGTGCGCGCTCTGACTTCCGACTCCGACGCCGAGATCCTGACGGCCGTCCGCGAGGTCTTGGCTAGCACCGACGGGCTCGGGCTCATCCACGAAAGCGTCGAGAGTTCCGATGCGAGTCGGTGGACGAGGCAGTGGTGAGTTAGTCCCAGTTTTCTTAGCGCCCGCGGCACCCATTTCAAGCAAGGAGGGCGTTGGTCGGCTGTATTGGTGGAACTGACGATGCTGACTGACACGTGTGCGTACAGGTTTACCTGGGCGAACGGCCTATTCGGTCAGCTTATTTTGGACCTCGCGGAGGGGAAGCCGCATCTTTTGAAGGAGAGCTTTCAGCCGTTTCTGATACATAAGTCGTAATACCCAATGTCAAGTCTGTTTATGCGTGCTCGTTCCTGAAAATTTCGACGTTATCACTGTGATACCGCGGCCACTGCTGGCGCATACTAATGCTGACTATTGCGCTCGGAATTTTACTAGTTGATACCGAAGTGAGCTAGGAGTTGGTTTAGATTGCTTCTTTTATTTTAATGGCCTTGCCGTCTTATTAACCATTCGCCCGGCTGTCTAACAGTAGTGGAACTGTCAACAGCGACGGTTCCGACGGCTGACCTCACCGACCCAAGCTCCCCAAGCAGGCGGTAAATGCAATGTGCTGAGAGGCTTATTCAAGCAACTCTGCTTAGACATCTATCGATAGGTCACACACTACGTGCAATCAGGGATCCTCGCCCTATCGAGAAGCCATTGTATTGACCAATAGCTTATCCGTAATATCACAAAGATACAGCCCGGAGTCTCTCAACCCGCGTATCACCCCGATCAAGCCGGCCCTCTCTGGTCGCACCACGCTCCCGTCCAAGCGGGAGACGGGTAACCGGCGATCAAAGAGCGGAGCCCAAAATCCCGCGCTTCTACTTCTTCAGAGACCTTCTTCAGAACCCCTGCTCCTCGACGATGGTCTGGGCGTTGGCGATGGTCTGCTCCGCGTTTGGGTCCACGAACCCGCACCCGGTCTTGCCGTTCTGGAACTCGGCCCCGATGCCCGAGCAGATGCCCACGGGGTTGCCCGCCGCGTCCTGCGCGCCGCCCGCGCAGCACCCCTCGGCGCAGTCCGCGTCCGAGACGCACCCGCCCGTCGTGAACTGCGCGCCTGTGCGGTGGGGGGGTTCGGGGTTAGCGGCAGTTTCTCCGCTTTTTCTGGGACTGGGGGCAGTGGGGATTGTTGGTTGGGTGAATGTGGTAGGAGCGGTAGTGACGAGGCAGTTGGGAGGGAGCTATCGAGGCACGTACCTTGACCGTTGCCGACGTCACGGGCGCCAGCGTCGTTCGGGATCAACTGCGCGAAGCCTGTAGCGGCGACTGCGACGATGAATCAGCGTGTCGTCCTTAACATGAAGAGGGTTGGGGTACGGCATACGAGCGAGAGCTGCGGCGATGTTGATGCGAACCATTTTTGTCGTAGAGTAAAATTAAACCGTCAAGGTCAAGTATAATTAACAAGTTACAAGAAGCGAAGACGACACCAGGTCGTATAAATCGGGAATGGGGGTAATAAGGATTGGGGACTCTAGAGAAGCTCAGATGAGATGGGATGAGCACGGAATTTCCAAAAGCCCATGAACTGCCCAGCACGATCTCATATTTATACCCATTTCCCTACTCATACCAATTGCTTGAGGCTGTTGTTCGTGAGACATAACCCGCTATCGCCAATTGGTACGAAACCATCAGACGAGGCACGAAGCGTCGCGGGTGTTGCATGCCGGGATCTTCGTTGTAACACATCGTCCGATCAATACCCAGACGGGCGAACGGCCGGAACGCGAACCGAAGTTTGCTCGCCGCGGTGGAGTCCTGCCGATTGGTCGAGCCACTAATTGACGTCGATTGGTCGAGGTTCGGAGCGGCTCACCAGACGGCCGTCATACCGGCTGTCCAGGCGCTGAAGAATATAAGATGAACCAGGAGGGTATTGGGAGAAGCCAAGAGGTATTTACACGTCTGAGCGGTTTCAAACTAGGATTTTATGTAGATCGCACGGTTCGTGGGACGGAAGGACCGTGGGGGCGCTCCGAGTGAGGAAACTGAAGGAAGAGCTGGTCGAAGACTGTTTATTAGGCCAATCAAGCTCAGCACAATTCACACTGCTCATTTCCGGAACACATCACTATCGCATACAGCAATTCCTTGAGTCCGTTTTGGCACTATGGCGTAAAACGCTCCGTCATCGTAGTGGCCCCGCAAGCTCTACGGCCGGTAGGTAGCACACGGGCATGCCTGGATAGGTCGACGCTACTATCCCGGTTCCCCGCCCGGCACGCCGTTGCCCTCTAGTCAGTCGAATTCCTATCCGAGGCCGAGGGCCGTGAAGCCATCACCGCTGCGGCCCCACTTACAATTGCCATACCCGTCTTGACTCCTGAACCTGGCCTATTTCTCCGTGAACCATAAAGCAGATTACACTCAGTCTCATATGGTACCGCGTTCCTCGATACAGCCGTGGCCATTCTTCAACCATGTTAACCATCCAGGCCCGGACAGTTCTCCGACTCTATCGAGACGATCTTCTTGTAGTCACACGGTAGCGTCCAGATGGGATCGAACCTATTGTCCGGATAGTCTTTAACTCCTTCCGCGCCAAGCTTTTGGCCACGGTCTTCATTTCGCCATGCTGCAGCTATAAGTCTATGAGCAGGATGTTATGACAGTGAACGCGGTAAAATAACTACCAGATGAGAATGTTGCCGTCCGCAGTATAACTGTTAACGAAGCCCGCAACGCACTTGCTATCGTTGCGATCGCACGAGATGTTCATTGTCAGGCCCAGGTCATCGGCCAGAGGCTTCACCGTGTCGTATGGCCACTTTCTCTTGCCGTCTAGAGGCGGAAAACATGAGTCAAGTTACGTCCCAAAGGAGGGTTTGCGGGAGGATGGTCACTCGACTTCGGCGTCTGCGCCATGATATGGGTGATGTCATACTCTGACCCTGTGCCGAACACAGTCTTGAGGCACTGCGCGCGCTGCTCTCCTTCCTCGTTCACGCCCTTGCCGTCCTCCGGCTTCTCGCCGTGACGAACCCGGTATACAGTCGGCTTCGCTGAGGCAAGCGAAGCAAGAGCGAGTAGGGCGATTGTGCTCATATTATGGACTTTGCAGTGTTCAGGATCGAGCTTCGGAATAGAATATCCCACTAGCACAGACATAAATGGACGGTGGGCGCCCAAGCTCGAGGTAATATCCTAGGAAAGGCCATAAGACGTCAGGTTAACAATTTTCCCCGGTGGATCAAAGCTCTGCTGATCGTCACGAATGAACCCATGGGAACAAGGCAAATTCATTGCCTATTTGTAACGTAACGGGTCAGTTAGCTGTTACTGTGAATTGTTGCAACTGACGCCTTATGGCCATTCGTATGATACTCTCCTTAAACCCTTACCAACCCTCATCTTTCATCCACGTGCTCGTTGTGGCCAGGCATACCCTATGGCATAGCACTCTGAAGTTTACACAATTTCGCTGGAGCGGCCCACTCATGGTGAGTCTCGGGCCGAGGCCCCTTTAGGCTACGATATATACGTACTGTCGTCTTGAGACTGTGTTTGACAATTGTTAATACATCCTTCTCATGGTTGCTTAAAGAGCGACTTCGCGGAAAGTCAGGCGATAAAGACGGAATGTATTGTAAATGCCATATGGCCAAATGTACGAATAAGGCGTTATAATCGGAGTGTACTCAATTCTAAAGTCTTGTTAGTTATACACATGTGTGTAGTCGACTTTGTGTCGGCGAAGGATTGACGGCCTACGACCAGACTCAGCTGTTGACCACATTCGCTCAATCCATTCAAATATACTGAGTGTTCGTTGATTGGCAAAGAGATGCCAACGACGTGTCTGAGTGGTTTTGTTATTCCTTTGCATTTCCTAAAGCAATGGCATACGTTAGGACACTGCGAGAAATGACATGATGACTCAGCGACAGGGTGTGCAATATCCCCTGCCGGCCTTAAGGCATGATGAGCCGAAACGGCGGAAGCGGTGTATATCTCTACATTATATTCCGGGCAATTTGACGTAAAATCGATCTATGCCACTTTATTGCCGCATGTTGCGATTTTAACCTGTGTTCTGTTCTCTTTGCCGTGACCTTGAATGTTACTTGTCTCTAATTCTCTCTTTTAGCTGAAGCTGAAAATTTCTGTAACACGCGCCCAGAGACAACTCAGGGGGGACGATGTCTTGGCACAGGCATATCTTATATGAGAATGTGTGACGGTTACGCTGATCGCTAGGAAAGAGTGCATAGAGTGTGAAAAGTGTAATTGACTTAGTTGATCTGGGCTCTAGAGATCGGTGGCTAGAAAGCTTTATATATATAATTTGTGAGCCCTGGAAACAACGTTTCTGCGGGGTGTCTACAGGCCAATAGGTCTTGATGACTAAGCAAGTTACCCCTATTCTGCGACAGGATGAGCTTTCTATATCCCTCATACAGTCGCTTAGGAGAACGGGAGACTATGCGTGTTATTACTAGAGCTGCTGACTTAGATCTCAACTTCTGGAACAAGAGCGACTTATAAGGTCCTTCCGCCGGAGAGTTAATTGTTAGGGAAACTGATTCAATAAAACCAGCAACAGAAATGACATCTATGTCGCAACCTATCAGATTGAGAAGCCTGATGGACAGACGCGGTCGACTCCAGCCCTGAAAGTTTGAAGGTGGCCTCCGGGATAGTCCGGAGCGTCTACCCGACGGACTGTGTCAGGTTCTACTATTCGCATCGTACTGAACCGAATGCCCCATCTAGTACACAGTTGAGGTCGTGGAGAAAATAAAAAATGAAGAGCCGCCGTATTCAAGAAATATTCTGCGTGAACTATGAGGCGAGCTTACAGAGTCCATCCAGTTACGGCAGGACAGATGGAGCTTTCACTTTTGCCTGTATGGAAATGAGTTGCTTGCATTTCATAAGAAACAAACATGAAGTCTATCACAGGATATCGTACCCCCTTTCCTCTTCATCCTCTTCATCCTCTTCGTCGTCCTTGTACTCCTTGTTCCTAGATTTACTCTGAAGCTCCCATATCGCATAGTCTTCCGCTGTCCACTCCCTGAAGTTACGAAGGAGTCTGGCGGCAGCAGTATGATTACGATCCTCCGCAAAACAAATCGCTCGTATGTATTGGCGCCTATGGCTTCCCGTCGTCCTCGCCCCCTCATGCAATAGTAGATAAAGCATATCAATGCGCCCATTTTCGGCAGCGCCCTCCAAAGCAGTTCGGCCATACTCGTCGCCAGCTTGGGCATCAACGTTCGCACCCTGTTCAAGGAGATGTTTTGCTATGCCAAGGTGCCCATTTATGGCTGCCATTTGCAGAGCGGTGGTTCCCATGAACGGTGCTGCGGGCGCATTTACGTCTGCGCCGACCTCTAAAAGCATCTTAATGAGCTCCAGATGTCCTATTTGCACGGCCGCCTGAAGAGCGGTTCTCGGGAGACCATATTCGCTCTGGTCCAATATTTCGTCCTCGATGTAATCACTGGGAGTATACGGAGGTGCGTTAACGTGAGCTCCCTCTTGTAATAGAAGGCGAACAAGCTCTATATCTCCCTTGCGCGTGGCCCGTTGTAGGGGAGTGTCAATATCATCGCGTGTGCAATTGACGTCCGCTCCTGCCTTAAGGAATCTTTCTACTAGTGCCTTGCATCCTACATCAACGGCGATAAATAGTGACGCGTAGTCTGGCAAGTACCCCGAACTCAAAAGGACATTGGCAAATAGTTCCCAGTGGCCAGGATACATCCTTGAGAGCTTAGCAACTGCGGCTAGAGGAGAACATTTGATGCTGGGTTTTCGCCACCAGCATTCACCGAAGAAATCGTCAGGATCCCAATTCATCATGTCATCCAATGTCTGTAACGGCAATACGCATTCGTTGAAAACGATTCCTCCAGACGCTAGGAGTTCGACTAATCTTATATGCCGACTGAGGATGGCGATGGAGAGAGCTGTACCTTCAAACACTGGTTCCATTAAGTGCTCTTTTCTCCGTTGAGGCAATTTTTCCAGAGCGAATCCGTCATCGTTTCCAGTGCGGTATACCCTTGAAATGGCGGAACAGAGAGCTCCAGATTCGTAGAGGTCTGGGGCAACGGATAGAAGGTGCGTTATCGCATCCCTGTTGTGGCTGGAAAGACAGGCAACTTCCAACAAGGACTCCCCGTTGGGTCCCCGGTAGTTAAAGTAGTCATCCGGTGTTAGGAGCTGCCATATAAGATTCCCCAATCCGTCGCAAACGGTAAGAGTCTTTTTCTGTACTCGCACCCCTCGGTTCATTAGCAGTCTAGCGATGTCGGTGAGATTGAGGAAGATCGCCAGGCTTAATGGATTTGTGTAAATATTATCATCGTCATCATCAACTGCCGCGCCCGCATCTAGGAGGAAAGTAACCAGGTCCTGGGAGCCGGTGCACACAGCATCACACAACACGCCATCGTATAGGCTGGCCCCTTCATTGATGAGGGTGATGCACGTTTCCACATAAGCGCGATTAGGGGCGAATCGTAGTGAAAAGAGGGAAAATTGTAGTGGAGAGAGGGCCATTCGTAGTGGAAAGAGGGCAAATTGTAGTGGAAAGAGGGCAAATTGTAGTGGAGAGAGGGCAAATTGTCGTGGAGGGGGGGGTATTCGTGGAGGGGGGGTTATTCGTGGTGAAGAGAGCGTATTCTCTATTGTATATTTGAGCTCCCTCAAAATCGGTGACGATACCCAGGATTGTGGTGTAACAGGGTAGTTTTTATCAGCACCTGCAGCTAGTAAGAGTTTTACTATTTCCAGGTTGCCCTTCATGCTCGCGTAATGGAGGGCCGAGGGGGTCATTCCAACATTGGCGCCGCTCGAAACCGGATCTGGGCGGGCCCCTAGTCTGAGTATCAAGCTTACGCTTTCAGCTTGCTGCTCCAGAGCGGCGCGACTCAGTGGAGAGCAGCCTTGATCGTCGAGACCGTCAATGTCTCCTCCCGCTTCATGAAGGATCATCAGGATATCATCCCGTCCGTGTCCGGCTGCATAGGTCAGAGCCTTCGGATGTATGGTCGGTTCACCCCGAAGTAAATGCCGTATAATCTGGATGCTGGGAAGCTCGGCCGGCTCATCTGATTCATTTAATGTCTCATTGTTTTTGTCAAGGGCACGGGAATAGAGTGCGACCTGGATGAGGGTCGGGCAAAGGGTAACACCGAACGTCGTCTCATACTCGGACTGATATACAAACGGGTCCCCTTCTTGAATAAGATGCCGGATAACGGGAAGTTTCCCGTATTTTATAGCTTTGTTCAATAGGAGTCCAGAGACATCACTCGTTTTATTCCATCTCAGCAGTCTGATGACGAGATCAGAGTTGCAGTGTTGAACAGCGAGGGAGAGTGTTCTGTGGGAAACTTCTGCTCCGGCATCCAGGAGCGCAACTACCAGATCGATGTTGTTGTGTATGAGTGCAACATCTATTGGCAAATCACTCTTGTCGTCCCAACCTTGTGAGATGCTTTGGGTTGGACTCGCACCAGCTTTCAACATTGGGATAGCGATGTCGTTCTGGTCGTGGATAACGGCTGCCGCAAAGACTTTCTCTATAATAGACTCCGAGGTAGGGCCTCTCAAGCCTGAAAGCATAAGAGGCCATTCGTGGTTTGACATTGCCATTCCCCTAAATGTCTTAAAGATTGTGGTTGCTGTGTCATAGTAACTTAAGTCGGTTAGGTTGTTGGAAATCTGAAACAGTAGCATTCGCAGAGCTGCCTGTTTGGCAGTGTTGCCATTGCCTTGGATCAGCGCTTCAGCTGTGGCAAGGTTCTCGCCGTCGTATGCTTCCGGCATTTGGATTCCAATTGCAGCTGCGAGTCGGCTGGGCCCTCGTGTATCCCTTAGGGTCGAGTGGATGCTCGAAGGTAAGAGGCTGGAAACAGCGAGCATATTCGTATCGACGTGATGAGAAGGGGTAAGGTTGACGTCTGGAAGAATGTGAAATAAGCCTCTAATTGCAAGTAAAGGAATAGCAGGCACACGCACTGTGAGGGTTAAGATAGTTGTTTCGGAACTGCAACCAGGGCAATTCCAGGGGCCATGAAAAGTCAAGAGGAAGGGCTGGAGGTGTACAAATTGACAACGATAACCCATCCGGGGATTTAGGACTGAGAGGTTCTAAATCACCTAGTCAGATTGACTCGAAATAAGCCAGGAGAGCTTGGAGTTGAGTGGCTACTGACCTTGCTGCATCTTCAAGCTGTCAACCGTGCTGACAAAGGAATGCCGGTTAATTGCCCTCTGGATCTTGGAAGGGGGAAGGCGGACGCCGCTAAGTACAATATCGCTTTCTTTGTCATCCCGCTTTCGTTTCTTGACCTGGTAGTCGATGTAGGTAACAGCTTGTTTATTGAGATTTCGACGGAATTTCCACTGCTTCAATTTGTACTCGAGTTGGGCAACGCTGAACTAACTATCAAAAAAACGCTCATCATAATAGCAGACTCAAGGTGACCAACGTTACCGTGAAGCCAGCGTCCTCCAGAAAAGCGCTGATGTCCTTCAGTGATTTCTCTTGGACGAGATACGCGTGGCGTATGGCCTCCCTGTGAAGGTCCCAGTTGTCGTCAATAGACAGATTCGCCATGGTTTCTGGTGCATAGAGTTCTCGGATAATGGGGAATCAAGGAAAGGGGAAGTGAGAGGGGTTTATATCTTCACAGGTGCAAGACAATGAGTCCCCGACCTGCTCTTGGAATCCGATTAACTGCTCCCCCCTTGAGAGCTGATACTCCCACACTTGCTTGACTGCCCAACTTGGCGTCTTATTATTGGCTTAATCCGAAATCCGCATGCAGCCCTGCCCCTCCGCAAAATGCCCCGGGTGGTTCGGGCTTGTTCCCGGGAATTGTTCTCATGTCGTCTCATGATTAGCGGAAGTCGAAATCGGAACTCCACATGGGGCGCTTCTTTTGCAGGGGTGGAGACAGTTGCTACTCTCATTTCGAATCAGAGTGTCGGGGCCCCACTTAGCTTTTGAATTACACACCTTTTTTTCAACCCAACGTTCAACTTCGAATATGCGCTTTAAAGCGATATATACAACAACCAGAAGGCTCCCAATTGGCAGCTATATATCATTATGTAGCCCTCGTCGAAGGCTACATTTTGATCCCGGATATACCTTTATAACTGCTGTATTCGAAAAGAAACAGGTTTTTAAATAAGATTTTTCTATTTAAGCTATATATATTCTTATATAACTTAACTAGTATAATAGTTATAAAGGTGCATTTGGTATAGTTATATAGCTTTCGACGAGGGCTACATAACGATATATAACTGCAAATTAAAAGCTTTTTAATTGTTAAAATATATTACTTTAAAGCCCGAAATATCTAAAACTAATAACTCGGATAATTTCGAAGTTGTTTATTGTACGTAATAGCAATTAAAAACGCCCTTACTAAAAAAGGTTTAATAAGGGCTAGGATTATTAAGTTAACGGCGGGGAATTTTTATTAAAAAGGTTTAGTGCGGGGTTGTTTTCAGCTAACGCCGTATTAAGCCGTTTTTGGTAAGGGCGTTTCTAATTGTTATTACGTACAATAAGCAACTTCGAAATCGTCCAAGTTATCAGTTTTGGATATTTCGGGCTTTAAAACAATATATTTTAACAACTAGAAAGCTTTTAATTTGCAGTTATATATCGTTATGTAGCCCTCGTCGAAAGTTATATAACCATACCGAATGCACCTTTATAACTATTATACTAGTTAAGTTATATAAGAATATATATAGCTTAAATAGAAAAATCTTATTTAAAAACTTGTTTCTTTTCGAATACAGCAGTTATAAAGGTATATCCGGGATCAAAATATAGCCCTTGCCGAGAGCTATATAATGATATATAGCTGTACTTTAATAACCTTTTAGTTGTTAAGATATATCGCTTTGAAGCCCGATATATTTAAAATTCGCGGTTGTGTTGCAAAAAAAGTGTGTGATTCAAAAGCTAAGTGGGGCCCCGACACTTTGATTCGAAATGACAGTATGTGCCTGCGCAAGCGGGACTTGCTGAACACCCAACATCTTGTGATTGGCCCCACTCGAAATCTGAACATTTAGGGTGAGGCTGTGATCTTGATGTCGGCCAGCAAAAGAGCCTAATCTCCTCGGCGGACTAAAGCTCACTGGTCTTCCCCAAAATCTGAAAGGCATGTCCACGGAGGCTTTTACAGTATCACAAGGATCTCCAGCATCCGTATATCTGGCGTCGTTCTGATTGGTCTCATTCGCAATCTGAATGCATCAGCCTGGCTCTCGCTGGCACTGGGAGAGCAGATGGAAGACCGGCTTCCCAGTGTTTAAAAGGAGTGGGTTCAGTCGAGCCTTTGTACTGGGACTGATCTGCTCTCATCATTCACTCCAAATGCCAGTCTTACTGTATCGTGATACCTTGTCACCAGCAAATGCAATTCACTACAGAAGCCATCATCGGCACCATTAGTTTGCTTGTGACAGCCCCACCAACCATCTTGCTTCTTTCGAAGTATATTCAACAACGACGACGATGTCCAAGATCCCTAACCCTGATCCCTGGTACTACAGAAGGCAAGTTGAGGATGCCAATCCTCACCAACGCTTCACGGCTGACAAGGATGCCCCCCAGAAAACCAGCGCGGCATCGAAAACATCGTAATTCCCGAGTATCGAACTGACAGTTTTCGTGTCATGGCCCGGATCGAGCTCTTAGTCGAGGGAGACAGGACCAGCCCGCAGAATTGGTGGCCGTGCTAAGGCTTCCAACGGAATACTTCGTGAGGTTGGGGCATGTGAAATCCTTTTCCTAACTACGCCGTAGGTGCGGGCCCGCACAGTGACGTGCGGTGTCGTGGCTCATATATCGTACAGTCTCGTCTGGCATAGGGTTGGGGTTGTTGGTTTCGGATGGCGGGTTAAATGCATTGCTGCAATAGATATAAAAGCATTATAGCAACCATTGAAAATGCCCTCGTTTTAACGTAGTGAGCTTGCGAACGGAGTGGACGAGGGCTATTGTGTCGAAAATTTGTTTCCCTTGGAGTCGATTACCGGATTTGGATCTTGGCACGTCCAAAATAGGAAGGTTTTGGCAACACCTGCCAACACTACCGCCACCTGGTATATCACAGGGATTACTGACCTTGT
>QJNZ01000593.1:0-59396 GCA_004155055.1 Monosporascus sp. CRB-8-3
GTTTCCCGAACGTGGGCTCTGTCATCGCGGCGGGATATATCGGTGAGGAGCTACAATCGAGCGCGATCCAGTGGGTGGCTACCATCATGACGATTCTTCAGTTTGCTGTATGGTTGCTGGACATTTGCCTTCATCTTAAGACGCTCGTCACTGGACAAGCTATGTGGCCGGGCCGAGGTGAAGATGTACCAAAACCCGTAAGAATCTACCTAGCAGAAAACTATTTATTCAGTGTAATATGCATACAACTGTTATGTCCGGTCATTACGTGGACGCGTGAAGACGGTATAAGACCAAGTATAATGAAAGGTTACTGGTCGACTTTCACATACACAAGTTCCAGTTGTTGAAATCGTCGACAGAAGGCAACTAAGCACCCTCTAGTCAGCTGGTGTTACAGCGACCTCCGACCCTAAACCAGCGATTTAGGGGCTGACTACAGGGGCTGGGCATCCCCTGGCGTCCTGTGTTCCGGCGGGTCAGTTAACCAATAAGAGATGGTGGGGCAGAACCACCTTGACTTGAACCGTTCATACTTCTCTCCCATTCCTTCCTACCAGTAGTTCCATAGATACCCGGTATTTAACGTTCGATTGAGTCTCGCGCAAATATAGTGCCCTATCATGTATGAGCTATTTCTCACCGCGCCTGTGAAGAAAGACGACTTCGAGATGGCGTGCGCCATCCTCCAAGGTCTCACGTGGATGCAGGCGCGCCAGAACGTGCACCGCATCCTATACTTCGCCGGCCAGCCCCAGCCGCGGGGCCTGCCGAACCAGCGGTGCTTCCGGCAGTCACCGGCGCTGCCGCTCTGGAACGAGCTCGGAAAGCAGCTCAGCAGGTCCTCGTACGTCCTGCAGCTGGCGTACGAGGTCTTCCACGAGGCAGACTTCAGGACTGGCCGCGCCGCGGATCTGAACGCCGTCCCCGGCACGCTGCGGTGGACGGACCTGCCGGACCCGCTGCGTGACACGCCCGTCGTCCAACGCAAGAAAATCGAGATCTCCGACCAGCCGAACCTGGTAACAGCCATGGCCGACAACGGGCACTCGTGAGTACACCAATCACCTACTTACTTACCAACTCGCTCGGCGGTTATGTAGAGGTCGTTAGCACGTTAACGCGCTGGTCTTGACAGATTTAAGAATGAGCTCGTCCAGGAGACCTTCACATTCGTCAGAGAAAATGTGGAGTTCGTCTTCAGCAGGATGTATCACCTGCCCGAGTCTTCTCCGGGACGGCCCGTCACGGCACTCCCTGCGTGGTCCGACCTGAGGCCCGCCTACCCGGCGCAGAAGTGGGTCCTCAACATCAAGTTGACCATCGCTGAGGACAATCAACCCGACAAGTTGCAGAAGGGGAATAAGGAGCTGTTCGCGGTGAAGGAGGAACTCGATAAACTCTTTGATTTCAAGATCCTAGACCGGCGGATGCTCGACACAAGGATCGCGCCGCCGCAGATACTCCCGCCTCGGTAACCCGTGGTGATGCGACTAGACACACGAGGGCTGTGATCTTATGGTCCCACTGTTTGCAGGCTGTCAATCGCCTTAGTTAATGATCTTCGAGACAAGGCGATGTAATGAAACCCATTTATTCTTGACTACGTATGGTGGATGCTGCAAGATAGGTATCCGATAACTAATCTGGGGTGCTATCTCTCTGTTCCGGGTATCCGCTTGGTCATGACCCGGACGGATTCAAGGTCATTGAACACAGCACCACAAAAAAGGTATATCCTACCATCACAGATGACTTTATTGCAAGCGCCAATATCTTTCAGATGGCCCGCATCGGACGAGTACCGAGGCCATCCCAGGAAATGTAGTCACCTTAGGTAATCCGATGCGAAACACAGTCGACGCTGGAACACTGGTAGCTAAATGGAAGTGTGGATAAAATCAAATGCACGTTGATTCCTGAGCTTCCTTAACTACGGGTCTCCTGCCTTCCTATCTGTACCCATTGCTGCCCCTATCAAACTTTATATCAAGACTACTGAGGCGATTATCGCACATATCTTTCTCCCAACTCTTAACTTTTCAGGAGACTCTCAACAGGGATAATTTCAAGCATATCTGCTAGTAACTCTGACTTTAAATGTTTTCCTGTCACCGCTCGCATTGTACAGAGTCAGTACACGGTCCGCAAACGGAGCTCCCAGTCATCGCCGGATATACGGTGAACAGCAAGTTCCATAACAGCAAGGAATCGCGAGAGGAAATATAGCAAACGAGCATGGAACCTAGTAGCATTGAAAATGTCGGAGAGCGGGTGGAAATCGGGTCGTGTTACAAGGTCCACGCGATGCCGTAATGTCACATAAATCAGCTGGTTCGGCTAAGACGCCAAGAGGAATATGGTAACTGCTGCGGGATGCTGTGAGTAATGTATCTTCCGCATGTATATAAAGCGAAGAAGCCATAGATCTTGCACACCCGTTGCGCTGTATATACTATGGTTTATTTGTTCTACAATGCAAGGGATGAGCTTATCCGCTCCCGTGATAAGGCGACCCCTTGCCTTCTTACCTAAGGGACCATATCCCTCTATCCTGTTATACCTCTCTTTCCGTGGCTAATATACTCCTCGAAATATTATGGGGGTCCGAGAACTTATTAAAATAACAGTGGATTCTACCTACTACGCAGAAGTACCTGAACGGCCCCTAAGGCCGCTCCCGTTGTATGGTGTAGGAATACAGCATATATAGCTGAACAGGAACTCGAACTACGTCAGCTTAAGCGGCCGCTTTTGGAATCCTAGGCACGGCTAGCCACTGATCAGAAGGGATAAAGCGCAGAGCATGTATGATATATGAAGTACAGTTGAAACTCACATCCATATTTTTAAAGGGGCATGTCATACGTAGTAGTGTGTAAGCTAGATAGGAGCCGTACCATCTCGACGGTCTAATCGCATTATATAAGTAATATAACAGAGCGCTCAGTCTCCACTCATGTCTCTATTTCGACTCTGCTGCTGGGTGACCTAGAGATTTTGTCCACCGATGTATGGTGTAAGAGTTTGCATCGACACAGATAAGTCTGGGCGGATTCCCTAGGCGCCAGACTGTCAGTTCTGCTTACCAATCGTAACCACGATGTCGACTTGTATTATAAAACCGGTCCAGCGAGTAGATTTCTCGCTTGGTAGCGTTTTCATTCTATCCTGCGAATCGTTCATCCTCGTGTTCTTCCAACCATAGTTCACCATGCCTCAGCCCATCCCGAAGACTACGAAACAGTGGAATGCCACTAGTCCGCTGAGCGGCCTTGATTCACTGAGATGCACTGAGCAGTGTATAGCTGAGCTCGGCGATAAAAAGTCCTAGTCAAGAATAAAATCCCGACCCTGGTGTGCTTAAGCGACGTTATAGCGTTGTGGTGTATTACACTAGCACGAAGATCAGTCCAAGGTGCTTCCATCAACGTGCAATTCCAGTCTCTCCCGTCGCCTGGGCTTCATCTGTTGACCATCGGTTCAGTACCGCGACGTCATTGCCACTCAGGGGAAATATCCTTTCGACCTTAAGCCCGGCGTCGTCCCCGGGTCCGAACGGGCTGGGACCGTTCTGGCCATTGGCAAGCATGTGACTCGATTCAAGCCCGGCAACGAGGTCCCCACGACGACATATCAGCAGCACCTGGCAGGACCGATTGACAGTCGGACGAGAAAATCCGGACTCGGCGGCTCCATCGACAGCACCGTGCGCTCCCTGCGCTCCGTCGGGGGCGTTCGACGAACAAGGTCTCGTGGCGATGCTGGAGGGCTTGAGCTTCACCGAGGCCGCGACGCTGAGCTGTGCCTGGGTGACCGCCTGGAACGCCCTATATAGCCTCACCGGGAGACGCCCGATTGGGAGTGCGTCGCTAAGGAGCTAACCGGGGGGTTCGGCGTCGATCACGTCATGGACGTGGCTGGCCCGGCCTCGCTGGAGCGGAGTGTGGCGAGTGTCAAGCTCGATGGCGTAATCAACGTCGTTGGCTTCGTCGGCGGTGCCGCCGACTGCCAAGCGTATGCCGAGTTTGCTAGATGGATTAACCACTTCCTAGCCCGTGGTATCTGGGCTGGGACCCGGATGCAGATGGAGGACATTGTCGATCTATCGCGGCTAACCCGGACAAGCTGCGCTTTGTCATCGACGCCAAGGTCTTCACGCTCGACCAGGTTAAGGAGGCATATGAGTAATCGGAATCGGGTAAACACCAAGGAAAGGTGTGTATCGAAATCGCTCAAGTTTAAGTATATTATATTTCTAGCCAACCAAGACGAAGGCAACTTATAGGAAGAGTTCGCCCAGAGAATAGTTTCGATGCTATCAGAGGAGCTATACCGGGTTTTGGTTCTAGCTCTCAAAGTCAGCTAGGGTGAAGCTGTTGTGTGTAGCCTGGTTTTCCCGCGGAAGCATTAGCATATTTCGAAACTACCTGGGTCCAGAGAATCATAAAGTCATCCATCATATCTTGAAAGATGTGAACATCTCTTGTATTTTTCGATTTTCATGGGCCACTCATTATGTTAATATTAACAAGGATTTACTTAATCTCAGGGGTCATATGTACACCAAGGTCCCGAAATCCTGTCTTTCAGGCTCTTAACAAGAAGACGAGGTTTGATAGACCCAAATCCTTGTGCGGTCTCCGGAGCCTGCCGAGTTCCACTCGGCGAACAAACAATATACCAAGGGAGGTTTTGTGGTCTAGTGGTATGGTCGCTTAGGGTCCACCCTATAGCTTCGATGTCTGCGAGAGGTCCCGGGTTCAATCCCCGGCAAAACCCCATCATCCTTCTAATTGTTTAGTTGTCATCTTTCTATGTTTCTCTTGCATCAGTAGTTTAGTAGTGAAATCCATCGTTGCCATCGATAGGCCCCGCGTTCGATTCGCGGCTGATGCATCTTTTTTTCATACCGCTGCCGGAAGACGTACCGTAGGAATACCGTATACCCGTTATAAGAGTACGTCTGTAAGTTATTGTTTTATTCCGGACCCTTAATTTGCAGCTGCACTGGAGCTGTGTTGCCTTGTAGTGCTATACACGTCTAATCAGAATCAAGTTCTATTGATTCTCAAAGTCACTGTGAGGCGGAGGGGGGCACCTGGGTAGGTAATATGACAGGAGAATGTTATGGGATCTGTATCCATAACTGGGCGTCATACCTACTACTTCCTGGAGGGATGACTGGCTGAGTTGATGGAGACGACACGTATTTCGTGAAGAGACTGGCCTCGGCTCTTCGAGCTCGCTACCGCCGTGGAGGCACTCCTTGATCAGAACGGTGCATCGTAGGTCTCCGAGACTCTTTGACACGCCAACCCCGTCGACGGCGTAGCAGCGCGAGCTACGCGTTTTCGACTACGGTCGCGGGGTACCCCATAGAGGCCGGCGACGGAGGACATTGTCGATTGTCTCAGTTGAGGGGAGGATGGCACAAGGCATTGCAACGTTGCGTATCTGTTTGTTTGTCTGGTTACTGACGTTGGCCAGCTACGAGTTAATTGACGTCATCGCTATACAGTCCTTTTCCGCTCCGCGGGCAGAGAACGACCTTTGCCGGTCTTCGTCCCAACGGACGCCCATGAGACAACGCTCGTTTTCAGGGATTTGCTAAGTCAACGACTTTCCTCGTTTTTAAATATATTCTCATAATCGTGGTCTAATGATCATGTGACTAGTCATTCCCCTTTCAGTAGATGCCTGGATAATCTAAGATGTTTTGGGAATAAGCAAAAGTGATTTTGGACAGGCTGAACACCCTTGATCAACATTCACAGGCTCTTCGATAAGTTGACATAGGATTCTACTGAAGATTAACTTTCCGTCAGATCAAGCGAATAGAGCTAACTAACGCTTATAGTAGCAGGTATCATAACAAGCGAGAAGTGGGGCAGGCAGCACACCGTATCTAGTATTTATAAACACATCCTCATCCTCATCCTCATCCTCATACCACATCATACATCGCAGGTTCGTAACCGGCGGCCGTAAAAGCCTGCTCCAGCTCCAGTCCGAAGTAGCATCGTCTCCAAACCCTTTTCTATTCATGTCAAAGTAATATATATGTTTAACTAGTTGGTCGCGTAGATCAGATGACGCGACCCTTGACCTGCTTGAAGTCCTTGAGGTAGATGTTGCGCCAGAGCATGACGGCGGGGATGCAGCAGGCGAGGACGGCTGTGGCGCTGGTGAGCATATAGCGTTGGGCAGCGGCGTAGGCGAGGTTGATAGCGTCGCGGGTGGGGGAGCCGACGGGGTAGGAGAGCTGGACGACGATATCGCCGTAGATGTTCGCGAAGTCGTCCATGGCCTCGGCGGGCAGGTACTCGGCGAGCCTCTTGGGGAAGACTCCCGTCCAGATGGCGGTGGCGACGGTGGCGCCGATGCCGCCGCCAACGTTGGCGAAGAGGCCCTCGACGGCGAGCACGACGGCCACGTGCTGGTGCGCCGCGGCCGCCATGACGGCCACCTGCTCGGCGATGACGCACGCGCCGCCGCCGAACGCGATGAAGATCTGGCACATGACGATGTAGCCGACGTTGACGTCTGGCTGGCGGAAGTGGATCATGAGGCCGACGCCGAGGATGGTCAGCGGCACGCCCATGTACAGTGCCGTCCACTTGAAGCGGCCGGTCCAGCGGATCAGCAGGCCGAAGATGATGGAGCTAAAGCAGGAGCCGATCGTGTAGATGTTGGAGATGTAACCGGACTTCGTGATGGACAGGTTGAGCGGGACCTGCATAAAGGAGGTGAATTGACCGACCCACAAGTAATACTCGACGAACAGGGCTGCGGCGAGGACACAACCACCGATAACCGTTCGGTCGGTCAGCAGTTCCCACGGCAGGAACTTAACGGGCGCAAAGTACTTCTCCCATAGCGCAGCGCCGATCAACATGAGACTGCCAAAGATAATGAGGCATATGACCAGAGGGCTCTTCCACCCTTCCGCCTGGTAGGAGTAGATGTTAAACGGAAGGAGGAAAAGAGCAAAGCCGCCCATCACGAGGAGCAGGCAAATGACGTCGAATTCCCAGAAGTAGTGTTGAATGGATTGCCAGGTCGTGCGACCGCTCTTCCTCGGGATCACCAAACCCATCTTCTTGGCTTTTACGTAGTTGGAAGTAAACAGGTAGAACAGAGGCAGACACATCAACGGGGTAACGATGGCAAAGACGCCATAGCCCCAGCGCCAGCCGATACCCTTTATAACGTGTTCGGCTAGGGGACTGCTAATCCAGGTCGTGATGATGTAGGGCGAGGATATAAACCCGAGCATAAGACCTCGATTCTTCAGGTGCGACGTATCGGCAATGAAGATGGTCATCGCGTATCCGATGCCGTTGTATCTAGAATATCCCGCATTAGTCGAGGGTTTCAATGGCTGCTGTGGGTTAGACAGTAAGCGCTCACCCGACCCAGTAGAAGACCTGGGCGGCCGCGTACATCTCGACGTTCACGCAAGCAGCCATCATAATAAGTCCGATTGTCAAGATCATGCCAGAAAGCAAGAAGCCTTGGGGACGGCCCCATATGTCGAGGATCTTGGCAAGTGTGAGCTTCGAGACACCGCCGATAATTTGCGCCATGACATTGGTCGTGGAGGTTAGCGAATGTTGGTTAAAGCTACTGGTCACGTAAGGAGTCAGGAAACCGCCCATTCCCTGCTCCATGGCATCGACGAAGTAGATGATCCAGATGCTATCAAGTTGTCAGCCAGGAATCACTGAGACTAAACCCGACAGACGGGGGAATCGTACAAGACATAAGCCATGATGAGATGGTTTCTTGACCACACCTTGGTGATAGCCTCAATCTTCTGGACACCGGCCTGGGCATTTTTGTCGATAGCATCGTCGTCGCTGTCGCTGCGATGGTCGCCCTGATGGTCGGCCAGCGGCTGTTGCATGATACCGGCTTCCTTGTCCGTTGGCGACCGGCCACCTGGCTCGGCCACTGGCGCCTCGGCCGGGGCGACAAGCTTGGTCGAGAATGGGTTCCTCATTGTGGACGGCAGGACGCCCAACTGTTGTAGATGACCTATTCCGGAGGAGCCAATGTATGAGAAATCACCACCCGAAGCCCTTTAACACTTCATGTAGGACCGGATTTGATGACGAGAGAAGGCGAAGCGGAGATAAGTATGAGACGGGAACATGGGAACTATTTAAACGTCTTTCTGAGCCGACTGGGATCCGAAAGTCGGAAATGCAGATATGGTGAGATGGCTGCGGGCTCTGTGGCTCTTCCTCTAGGGTCTGGCCCATGTCTCACGGGTATGGACTTGGCATCTCGTAGGGTACGGGCTGAACGACTTACAGCAGGCAAAGTCGCACCCTCGAAACGGAATAGAGCCTGTAATCGGAAACCACAAATGTGGGAAGGATATGCATGTAACCTTATGACCCGCGTACAGCACCTTAATCAGAATGGTCGAACAGGACGCCTGCATCAATAGCTTATTCCGAAGGTGGTATGTTAACACGCAGAACGCCGCCCTGTGTTGACTGCCAGGATTCATGGATTCAATTTACCTAGCTTGCCTCCATCTTGCCTCTCACCTGTGCGATCGCGTACCTTCAAAAACTTTGGTGAGAATCCGCTTTCGATGGCGAAAATTTTCTCTCTTTTCTCAATTAGGAGTGTTACCACCGTATGCCAAGCAACTGTAACAGCAAATCTGCCTCTTGAATATCAAGTCTACTTGGCACCAGCTTGGTTTAGGCCCTGCTAATGATGTTTGAGAGCCTTTGATTGATTAAATCAACACGTGAGGCACCCAGGCTAGAAGTTCGGGCTAGCCGCATCCAAACCACCCATGCTGCACAGAACTGGAGAAGAAGACTTGGCGAGCTGAAAAATCCCTGACTAAATTTTATCTGGTGAACTGATTGATAAGATAAGTTTGATTGCGGATAAGACCACCAGGCGATCCTCAGCTGCTGGCCACTACGGATTCCTGCCAATATTTCCTATGCGGTTGCGTCGTACCCTAATAATAATCTAGCGCCAACATAAGACCTTCGCCTTTCTCAAGGATCCAATAGTTCGGCTCCGTTAGATTCAGTAAGTCAGGGTGATTCCTAGCTACGTGTCCGAGAACAGAGCGCAGTGCATCATTTCGAGTACAAAGCTCCAACAGGTCAAGTATGAACTGTCTTACTGGCTTATAGTGTCTGGGGGTTGATGAGGGAACCTCGTGCTTTCAAACCGTGACCCCAATCTAGACACCAGATACCCTATGATTCTCTCGCTGTGGGTTCCTGGACCGCTGGGACAGTGACGAACGAATCTAAACTGATCTGTGAGAGACCTCGTCATCGCGCAGGAACCCGCCGTGGAAGTACATACATAATGGTGGCAAGGAATTCTAAACTGAGCCTTCACTACACTTGGACATGTCAGCATCAAATCTCGAACTTAATCTGGCGTGGCACATAGTAGTCTGGAGAATTTGTTGGCAACCTGGGGTGGCGTCAACATTCGCCGCCGAGAAGGCTGTAGCACCTGGTTTTCGGATCTGTCTTCCCAGATCTAGGTATGATGAATTAGATGGTGCAACATCAGAAGTGAGAGTTCCCAGAAAATATAAGGTCAGACTTGGAGTTTCATGGGTTGACTGCGTAATTTTC
Organism: Monosporascus sp. CRB-8-3; assembly: GCA_004155055.1. NCBI lineage: Eukaryota > Fungi > Ascomycota > Sordariomycetes > Xylariales > Monosporascus > Monosporascus sp. CRB-8-3. The sequence goes on from QJNZ01000593.1 coordinate 9,633, forward strand.
GTGTATCGCAATGAGCCACTTTCTTCCATTCATAGCAGCCGGTGGGGTAATGGTCGGCTTGTGAAGAAGCATTTTAAGATGCCCTCAGTCTAAGCTCTGACTTTAAGGGTCCCGGTCAGCGAGCTAATGATACTTCGTGGGCTCGACCCGGTCGGCGGAATCGAAAACACAAGGGCCAGCCTTGCTACCGCTTCCTGCTACAGGATACGGTTCATTTACGGATCCGCCCCACGTGCTGCAGGTGGTCTAAGGACGTTGATTCCGGCCAAGAACAAGCGAGATCCCCAGGTCCTCATGCGGTTGAAATAAGCCTTATGCACTACTGAGTTGCTTTCTTTGGCGTACTGAGTATCAGGTCGAATTTTAACATCCTTGTCGGCTACATTTTAGCGGCACGTCTAATGACATTAGCTATAGTGAAAGTCACGAGCATCCCTGATCCAGTATGATTCAGATTTGGCCTTCTTGGATACCAGCTCGAAAGCTTTTCAATCGGTGTCCAGTTTACCCTAGCCTTACTGGATCTGTCTACCGGGATTAGGTTCTGATTTTCACGGGCGCCAATGAAATATCCAAAGTTCCTATACGAATGTGAAAAGACAACAGAGTTTAGATGAACATCAGCTCGAGCGGGGGTGAATTGGCGAACCTGAGAGGTAGAATAAATTCGATAATTGTAATAGGAAGAAGAATACATCCGATCCAGCGAAGTAGTTCGGGATAATGTTTGTAGCACGTGATAGATTCCAACTAAGGCTTACTTAGCCTAGCTTACCCGAACTTACCTAAGCAGGGTAACTCGACTTCGGAGACCAAAATTTTGGGATAGGGAAGCTCTTACCCGCAGTCGCAATTGAGAACCCCTTCTACACGACAGACACGAAAATATGTCGGCCTCTCAGAAACCAATTCGTCTGCCGCCCTTGAAGGTCCTCCGGGTCCGCAACCCGAACGGCCAGCGCGAGCGCCCGTGCATGGCCATTATGTCTTCCGTGTTGGGTATGTCCCCTTTTACGCCTCACTCTGAGCCCCCCCCCCCGCCGGGGGGATTCTCTCGTCTTCGCGCCGGGCGAAGAAAGCTATTGACTCTGCAAATATTGACTCACCTGCGATATAGCATGCTGGGCGTCGGCGGGATACAGCACGGCTGGGTGCGCACAAGTCGAGCAGGCGCTGCGGAACTGCATGGACGGCCCGCAGCCGTCGCCCCCGAGGAGCAGCGAGGTCAACTACCACCTGGGCCGGTTCAAGGACAGGCTCACGGCGCAGGCGAAGAAGAAGAAATAGGTGGCCCATTTGGTTGGAGGTATGACAGTGCGTGGAGATGAAGCGTGATGGGTTGACGAATGAATTGTACGATGGGGAGACGTTCGGTTCGTAGGACGCCGGGAACGATGGAATGGGCCCACTTGATGACATCGACGCCTTCAGGACCGAAAACCCTCGTGTGGATGGATTACCACCTCGAGCTTCATGATTACAGGAGAGGACGTGGTGGCTGGTATGTGGCCCGTGATGTAGATGCGCTTCCACGGCCAGCCCTTCGATCAGATTTACGTCCTACCACGGTACCGACCACAACACTACGCAAGATGCATATGTATAACAATTGGGGTTCAGAAAATGCATTGAGAGGCGTTTAGGCTGCTTAGCCAGAGATGATTCCACATCTCACAATAGCACGGAATATGTATTTCAAAAGAGTGTATACCAAAGCATGGATCTTGCCTCAGGATACGACAACTTGAGATTTTTCTTAAATGCTGGGTTCGTCTGGTTCAACCCATAGGACTGGCCGCTGCCCTGTTACGTCAATGTAGTCGTTACACGTGAAGAATCAAGCCAAAAAATCGATAGTAACGGGCGCACTGGCCTAAAACTGAGACCTTACGAGTTAAGCTATATACAACTAACATCTCTATATACAAATCCTACCTCCAATCCCCACCCCGGCCCGACTTTCCCTGCCATCCCTCACCACCCCCTTCTTTCCGCATCCCCACCCGCTTTTTCAACTCCCGCCCTCCTCTCATCCTCATACCTAGGGGTCCTGCCTTAACACACTGATCAACACAGACAAGGCAGGTGCAGCGTCTGATAGTTGGAGCACGTGCGCCCGCTGGGTGTCTGGCTGCCTGTCTGCAGGTACATCCGCCAGTAGTCGCCCTCGAGCTGGCAGGCGAGGAAGTTAAGCTGGCGGCCCCAGCTGCTGCCCTGCGTGGTGATGATGGTGTCGCCTGTATTTCCATGGGGGGTAGTGGTTAGCGAGTGGTGTATGGTTTGTGGATTGTGGATTGCGGCATAGGGGTGTTTTTTTTTTCTTCCTGCATGGAATGTCCACCCGTTCAGTCTCTTGCTTCTTCCCTCCTAAGCAGTTCCTCCTCATCATTACATCACTTGGACATACCTAGGGAGGAGCCCCTGCCCCTCCTCTACTTTTTGGGGATTAAGATATGCTCCAGCCGACCATCCATCCATCTCCATCCCTCCATCCCTCATCTTCGAAACCAGGCGGAGAAGCGCGAGAGCAGGCCATCACCGATGGAAAAGAGGAAACAAAGTAGGATTTATATCAGAAACAAGCATACCCTCGAGCCCCCAGGCGCTCGTGGAGGCGCTCTCGCCGAAGACGAGCGTCTTGTACGACGTCGACTCGCCCTCCGCGATGTTGAGGTACATGCTGGTGTTGGTGCTGCGAATGGACCCGCCGATGTCGAAGTACTCGCTCTCGGACTCGGGGCCCACGACCGGGATGGTGGCTTAAGTCCGTCACAGCTTGTGTTAGTATTCTCTCATGGCCGCTCTTCGTATATGTATACGTATATTTCCCAATCACCCAGGAAGGGGCTGAGAACGGGAGAGCGGAGGAACAAGGTGGTCACGCGGCCTCTCTCCAGTCGAGACATGGGCGGCAGCCGTAGTACCATAGGTGCTTTCCCCATACGAAACTCCAAACTTCGAAGACGACGAGGGCAAGAGAGAAAAAAAAAAGAAGGTAACTCACGATCCTGCGGATAGGCCTGCAGGTATAGGTGGTAGATGGGACTCTGCACGCCGCGGATCTGCTCGGGCTTCGCGCGAGCCGGGACCACGGCCAGCGCCAGCGCCGGCAGGTGCGAGGAGAAGTAGGAGCGCATTTTCTTTTCCCGATTTGGACTTCCCTCCTGTTCTTCTTCCGGCAGAATTCGGATCGAGCTTAGAGAAATATCTCCCGGTGGGCGTAGTTCGAAGTGTAGTGCAAAGAAACGAGAGTGTGCCTAATCAGGCTGGGTGCTACGCGTGTTCTGGTTAATAAGTTGCGGGAGAGGAGAGGCACGCTACATGATACATGAAAACACAACAAGCAACCAAAAACCTCAAAACAACACAGTCGATCAACGGCATGGACAAGAACGTATATATGTATATATACACATATAAAACCCACCGGGGACAAGTTATCCGGTTCCGCCTCTACATAGGATGCGGAGATGGGGGTTTGATATTAGCCCAAAAGAGGCAAGCCACGGAGGACGCGAGTCCGTAACCGCATACATGCACACATACACACTTAGATTCGTTAGAGCTAGCAATCTATCTTACCTGGTACATCCTAGAGTGGATGAATTTTATGGAGATTAGCATAGCTGACAGGTAGGTAGGCATCCAGTTCAACCTCGTCCATGTTGGGTCGGGTGCAGGCAGTCCAACGTTTCAATCTCTCTAGCTAGGTAGGCCCGTTTACAAACCTAGCTGTACAGATCTTCTGCTTCTAATATTACAGGAAGAGACGGTCATTCAATAGAAGCCATGCAATATGCAGAACCAACGACAAAAGACGAAACAGTCACGCAGTTCTTCCGCTCAAAGAGCAACTCGAGAAAACCAGTTTATTGGGCAGTTCTGCCAGCTACGTACTTATATATCTACCTCAACTCTCGCTGTCCGTGTCTCGCCAACCTCAGTTGCCGCGTCCTGCTTATATTAACTCTAGGTATCGTTTCAGAGTCAAGAGCCTCTTCCGTCCGCTCGCTCATAGGTAGTAAAGGAAATCCCCAAGTCCCGTCGGGGCGTCACCTCTGAACAGTACAGCCTTGGCCCGTTCAGAGAGGGCGCTTATTCTCCGCGATGTTGACAGCACTGGACGGACAGCTGAGGGGAGACGCCAATATATCCCCCCCAACACATCGTACACTCTTGCGCAATTTCCCCAACAGCCACCCCTTCTCCTATACAATAGCCGGCTGGCTGGCTCTCTACTTCGCTTCCGCGAGCGCCCTTCATAGGGAAGCCGATTTCCCGATACATAAAACCGGAGAAAAGAGGAAACAAAAGTGCTAACAAGGCGACGGAAAAAAGCAAGAGGGGGAAAGCAGCTCAAAAGTGAGTAGGACCACCCCTACCCATGCCATAGTATAAACTAGCGCCGTATCCGTGGGAAAAAAGAAACCCCTGGGAAATAAAGCCATTAAAGGGTAATATGTATTCAAAGGAGGAAGAATTTCAGATAGATAAAGGGGAGGGAGATCCGAGACGGAAGTGCGCGTCTGTCCATTGCGGCAGAACATTCGTAAAATGAATGGACGATTCGAGGTTGTAGTCTGTAGTCAAAAAGGGGGGAGGGTCAGATAAAGAGCGCTTTTAGATGGTCGTTATTCCTTGGCAGGGTGAGGATCTACTCTCGATATATGTCGAGGGAATCCAACAACCAAGTAGACCAGGTATCCGTAAAAAGAACGAATGAGATATCGCTATAGCAAATGCTTCTGAGAAACGAGTGCGAAGTGCCCATCTCGGTATCGAGATGGATCCCCCAAATCGACTACTGTGCAGTTTTTGACCGAAAGAGACCAGGTCTGGTATCGCAAAATATGTCCAAGAATCATAATAGTCGTGAAACGAGTGTCGTAAGAAAAGATGTAGTATAGGAAAATTGTATCTAAGAGATGGTATCAAATAGTATAACGATGAATGACGATGCTTCAGTCTATGCAGAAAGTCGAACGTAATGCAACGCGCCGCTTCCCATGTGTTTGAATCCAATGAAAGGCCTTGAAAATTCTCGTATCCGCTCGCAGTTGATGTTTCACGAATGTCTCTCCAATATTTTGCTTAGTCATTCGTGGAGTGAGGTTGTGCATTGCGGCGGCCGCTTCCCATGTTCGGGTTGTTGAGCCAAGTCAATCAACCCATATCACCAACGCAGAAAAGTTCTATTTCTCCGACGCCGCCGGAGTACATGTCGCGCACACCTTCTCGCCATTCCAGGAATGCGATCTGGATATCGTCATCACTTTCAATAGTCACAAGGTCGCCATCCTCGTCGCGATATCGTAGCCTCAGATTGCCCTTACCAATCGAGCTGCTGGTGGACCGTGCGAGTTTCGCGTCGATCCGGTCGATGAGCGACTGATAGGTGATATTGAATGCGACGACCAGCGTGAAATATGTTCCGTTGTCGCAGACCACCTTTACCTTGAGTTGCGTCGGGATCGGGAGATCCGGGCTGGAGAGAGGATTGCCCTGCGTGGCCGTCCCGAGAGGTGGTGATACGGGCGCCTGGTTGTTTAAGTTGAGAGGGTGCGGCGCTGCTGACGCGGACACGCCTGGTTGACTCGGTGTCGGTTGTCGAGAATGGATGGGCTGTGAGGGAAATTGTGCCAGCGTTCCACCATATTGCCCGTTCTGGAGACGTTCCCGCTGGGCACCGGGGCTCTGGGTATTGGTCCGGACGGGGAGGTCCTGTCTAGGAGAGCCCGTCTGGGATCGCGGGATGCTAGCGTCGTGCGCCGGATGGAGATGGGGCGGAATTCCTGGGACCGCAGGTACCGGGGTCGTATTGGTCGTCCGGCGGGCGTTAGTTTGCCCGTTGATATCAGGGGTGCTATAAGATCGATTGCGGTACTGTTGCGCTTGTTGTGCCAGGGTTTGCGGCTGCGAGGCCATCACTGGCATGGATGGCCCTCTTGGTGCCCTCCCGTTGATGCCGTATGCATTATTAGCTGGAGACGACCCGTCCCGTGAAGGTGCGCGCGGCATGGCTGGTGCAGTATAACGATTGTTGTCATCTCGCCCATTCTGAGGAGTTGTAGTCCGTGGGAAGGGATACTGATTCTGTTGATATAAGGTGCTGGCTGTACTCGTCCGCGAAGAAGCGGGCGAGTCGACGGTAGGGGAGAAGTACGATTCCGCTACCCGCTGTCCTGGCGATTGCGCGCCGCCTCCGTGTGTCTGGAGGCTGAGTGCTCCGGGAGGAGCTGGAAGAGGGAACCTTGGAGGCGGTGCCCGGGCGGCGCCTGCGAGTGGTAGATTCATGCTCTCGTTCGTCGCTGAGCGGCTCCGTAGGCTTGCGTTTGACCCATTGTGAGGCATAAGCCCCCCTGCGGATGCAGCAGATGAGACGAGGCTTGGATTCGAGGAGGATACTTGACCCGGCGGCGGTTCGTCCTCCTCCTCGTCATCTTCTTGTTGGGCATAGGGATTCTCGATGTTGTTGACATTGCGCATCCACGCAAAATCCGGAGCAGCCTGATCGGGGCTGGTAGCTGACGCCGGAGCATTTCCCTTCCTCTGTGTGTCTAACCCTGTGGCCCACTTCCTCATGGTTTCCTCGTTGGTAAACTTAATAATGAAGTTCTCTACACCCGGATCGCCTTTCCACCAAATCTGTACTGTGTACGACCCTGCACCCATTTGACATATTAGCTAGGTTCTTCACTCGTAGCTGGGATAAAAATTCTTTACCTGGCTTTGCCAAGGAGACGACGTCAGTCACATTCGTCATGAATATCCTTCCCTTGAGCTGAAGTTTGTTGTTCTTGTTTCGAGGTCGCGGTGTATTAGACTTGTTCTTATCCTTCTTGCTCTTGTCCTTATTCGGATTTATCTCCTTGCAGCACAGTAGAATGCACTCGAACAGATAGATCTCATACTGGGCAAGATCGTTAGCTTCGCGTTCAGCTCGGCCTGATCGGGTGAACGCCCCGGGTCTGCTTACATCCTTCTCTTGCTCGCTACGGCCAGTAATGACAGTGTACACTCCGTGCTGTAGTAGTCTTCCGAACTGCTCGACCCTGTGGTTTTTCCAGTCGTCCACCCTACTTATCAACTCTTCTAAAGCTTCGTCTAGGACGTTGCGCTCGACTGCCTCGTTCGCCTTCTTAAGGATTCGTTCCGCGGCGTCAATACCTGCTGTCAGGTCCGCCTTGGCCGTAGGATCGTCGCCACCGTTCTTTGTGACATCCTTCGAGAGGTCCTGTTAACCGTTAGACTCCCGGTTCGCGGCATGAGATGGAAGGGTTACAAGCCTTGAGCAGCAACGGATATTTGACCAGTCGTTGCATCGGCTTTAACAGGAAACCGTCGAGCGTGTTGAAGTCGCATGCGACGGGATGCCCAGTCTGCTGAATCTTATCAAAAACCTGCTTCGCCAAGGCAGCGGCCTTACTTTGGTTTGCGATGAAAGGTTGATAAATATCGAAAGCCTCCTCGAACGTCACGAACGGGTTGCCCCATTGTTGTGATGACGGCGGAAGAGAATTTGTGGTCTCGACGCGGATTAGGAAACGCCTCTGGAAGTCCAGAATGGCGTTTATGTTGAGGAATATTTGGTGGACAACATCGCCCGGTATTATCCCCTTCTGTTCCAGCGTCTTTTTCAAGTCATGCAAGTTCTCGAGATCTTGGACATATTTTCGTTCGGTGTTGACCATTTCGCGGAGGATGTAGTCGCGAGTGCTCATCTTCGTGCCAGGTAAGGTGGGATTGGTATCCTCGGGGTATGGCGTGGTTTGTTGTAGAACCCCACGCTGTTCCGCGAGGTCCAGAACATGATTGACGACTTGGGTGACCTATCAGTGTGCGAGGGTTAGTGGACAGCCCTCCTGCAGACGAGCGTAATAATAAAGCGTTATGCGATGCCGCAGAAGCATGACTGAACGCGATGGAACGTACCTTTACCAGGCCCGTGGTATCATTACCCGTGAGATCGGCCACAACAAAGAGCTGCTGTGCGGGTATATGAAGGTCCCTCATACAAGCCTCGACGAATTTGAAGATGGCGAGCTTGGTCCGCTTCGCTTCGTTAGGAGATGGGCCGACGGCGAGCGGTTCTGCGGGTTGCAAGGAGTTGTTGTAGATAGCGAGCAGAGGATGCCCGGCCCGCAGAAGGTTCCATAGAGATTCCACCGGGCCATCTTCGCCGCCCTGTAACTGCTGATCGAGGTTTTCGAGGTAGGGTTCGAAGCCGGGGAGTTGAGCTAAGCGCTGTCGCAGTGCTACGCAGATTTGGTACAGCGACCTCGAGGCATCGGCCTGCTGATTGATGATGTTTGCTGTCGCTACGGGATTACTGTTTCCTGGAGCTACAGTGCCTGGAGTTCCATTCATCGAAGGTGCTGGCGACGCCATTCTGGTCGAGTTGACAGCGGTCGAGCCGGACCACTGACTGGCCCTCGGTCCACTAATCCCCGAAGAAGTCGGTACGCCACCGAAGTGGTTGTTGTTGGCAGGAAAGACGGGGGCCGTATTGGTCCTTAAAAGGGCCGGAGCATGTGCCATAGTGATGCTATGACCACCGCCTACTCCATGCGCCCCCTCACTGCGCTATATCGTGACTCTCCTTTTTGGAAGAACAAAATTCTCCTCTCCCGTTCCCCTTTTTTTCTCACTTCGCCCTGCTATTCGAATAATGGTAGATTATAATGGCCGCTTGTTCTGCGGATTAGACGTGCGGGCGTCCCGAGCGGAAAGCAAGAATGATTAGTTGGTGTCGAGTTGAAAGGCGATATCTCGAGCAACTTAGAACGCGCGAAGGTGATGGCGATGGCAGTATGTAGATGGGAGCTCGTGATATAGTTCGTATGGGGTATGGAAGTGGTGGTTGGTGTTGTAAATCCCGATGGTCAAGGCGCGCAGGGGTGGGGTATTTTTTGGGTATCGTTGGCCGTTGGTGAAGAAAGGTTGATTTGCCGCACGTAAGCTAAAGTGGTGAATGAATGGGTATGCTGTGTCGGTGGTGGTGATGGTGGAGGTTGGTGACAACGAGGATGATGACGAGTTTCGGGTGATGGATGGGAATCCTTCGGTTCGGCGTATTGCGTGGTGGTGGTGGTGGTGGTGGTTAAATGTAATGCGTTTGTCGTAGTGCAACTCCAGATTCAGAGGCTCCCCCTAAATCACTATGGGTTCACTATTGTAGCGCCCGGGTAATGAATGGATGAGCGAATGAATGGGTGGGTGGTCGTGTCGGGAGTGAGGAAGTACCGGTAGATGAATGAATGGATAGAAAATCAATGCGGGCTTCCTGTTATGTCTCGTATTGTCCCTTTCGCTTTCTCTCTCTCTCTCTTCTTCTCATCTCACGCCCAATACAGACAATGTATGTAGAGGGATTAGGAGGTAGGGAGGCAGGTTGTTGATAGACAGTCCCTGAATTATTAGCTGCGGCGCTTTTCTTCCCCTCCCTCTCTCTTTTTCGGCTTGACTCGCTCCCTTCTTGTCCTTACGATGCTAGTTCTATAACTTCAATTGTCCAAGTCGAGTCGGGTTCGAGTCGAGTTCTTTGTTCTTTTTCTTCTTCCTCCTTTTCCCCTCTGGCCTTTCCGAATACTACCCCTCTCAAAGGAGGACTCCGTGGGTCTCGCGTCGCAAGCTCTTGCTTTTGAGGACCTAGAAAGGGACTCCCTGGGCCTGATTTCTTTTCTCCTCACCGAACCAAAGTACTAGTTTGCTGCCGGGTGCTAGGCGCCGTCGGATTGGGTCCAAACTTCAGGGTCGCCTTCGATTAGTTACCGTGATGTTTCTTCGTGGGGTCCATTCAAAAGAAGCAATTAACCAACGATTCTTCTGTCGTTATAGACCCATAGGGTTAGTGCATGAAATGCCATTTACCAAGTGTAGCAGGCAGGTTGACGGGACTTCTTGCAGAAACCGGGCTGGTTTAGAGTCTTAGGCCTTTTTAGGACGGACGATGGCGTCTATTACGGTCTATGTAAAGTGGACTGGGCTAACGCGGATGCGGGTGTGGGTGAGATTGTGGATACTGTACTGTAAGTAAGAACATATGGATAGCATGGGATGTTTTCTTCCAATCGCAGTTTGGCCTCCATACCAACCTACCTACTACCGGTAAGCATATAGGTAACCTAAATGTTGGCATATTCATAGGTTCAAGTCCTCAGTAAGGTAACCTCGAAGGTAGGGTATCAGTAGGGAGAGGATTTGAAACGTGGGATGAGCTGCAACTACCTGACGTCTACTACATACATAGCTGGGTGGATGTACCTATGTATGTAGTAGCTTGCAAACTGCACTGGCCCTACATGCAGACAGTCTGGCAGTCGGCACTGACAGGTCCGGACGGGCTCCGCGGTTATAGTTATGTCATTTTTAAGTATTTTATGTAACTACATAATAACCATGTATACCAATTATGTCGTGCTTCATTCTCACGTAAAGATATTTTATGTCGGCGGCGGCATTACATCCTAAACCGGCTTCTTTTCCTAATCGGGTGCTAATATGGAGTGATCATGGGGGTCATGATGTTAGAAGCCATTAAGTTTGTCATAATTCATACCGACATAAGCTGCCGTTCCTGCGTATGTAGCAGACTAGTCTCCATGCAGTCTGTATCTCGGGATAGCCGTTGGGTATGCTTATTAGCAGCCTATGGACCATGTTCACTTTCTTCGCGGGTTCCTTTTACGTAGATTTGGTCGAAGTACACGGTCTGTCTCGCAGGGCGGTTGCTTCTTAATTCCTCTATTGAGAATGTTATCAATACAGTTTTACAGGTGTGGATGCTTCCTTCCTCGCCGAAACATCAGGAGTCTAGGTATGTCGCAATCCGATCTTCAGAAGCAGCTGTACGGAAACTGAGCATACGGATACCCTACTTCAAGCCCATCGTAGGTAGATTCTGTTTACAGTAACAGTCAAGTAATGATGGGTTCATGCCACATGGAGGTGGGGCGGGTATATAAGTGCATATAGCGGGAATCCACTCACATTGGGCATTAATTCAAACGTCGAGTCCCAATGGCCGTTTCTGATCCTTTTATGTGGTTATTCAGTAATATCGCGTTTACTATCGATGTTTCTACAGGTACTGTTACCCCTCAGGTCGGCTCAAGTGTAGTGCAGAGCGCCTAAGCCCTGCATGTAGAGCCGGAGGATGCGAGAGCTTTCATCCAGAGCGGTGGATTGGCTTGACATCATCTGCTAGCCGATCAGTGCTGGCATTTTGGTCCAGCTTCCCTTCCCATCCACCATTTAGGCAGCCTACTCACCTAGCTCCCTATGCGGTTGGGTGAATAACAGCCCTTGTGAGAGCCTCGGAATCAGGAAACATCTATGCCAAATCATGTCTCGGATAAATTGGGAAATTTTTGCAGGCCGGCCAAACCGAGGGCACATGCAGCAAGTGATTGCATCATCACGGATAGTTTTTATCCCCGTACGAGGTTATTGCATACTGCGTGCGTGAGTATGTCTCTAAGTCGCCGAGTCCAATCTATTTTAACCTTCTGCCTGCATGCATGCAGCTGAAGCCCCCTAGCATTAGCTACCCGGCGGAACGGCCCTTAGCGAAGAGAAGACTCTCTCGAACTATCAACCGGTTCCAATCCTGCGAACCGCACCTGTTATTTATGATTCAACGTGCAAATGTTCATGATCTTCCGGGAATCAACAGTTTTGGGTCCATACGGCATCATGAAGCAGCCAACTGCCATGTCACTGGCTAACGACTAAACGCGGCTTACGGTTACAGTACTATGGGATTCGACTACGAAGTACAGGGCGTCACATCTGTCACAAGAACCCCCATCCGACTTCAGCTCGACGATCCCCTTACGTACTGTACTACCCACCATCACCGCTCGCCAAGCTATTACTGTTGAAAACGTGGGAGAACGTGGGAATCCAGCGGCCATCGTCGATCCCTAGTTGGGGCCCCTTTTTTGATGAGCATATGGATATTTTGGGGTCATCATCACCACAACCAAGAGGCAAAATTTCAACCGACCAAAGGCTGGAGATAGGTCCTAACCAGGGTCCAAAAAAGGTCCCGAAAAGTTCCATTCTTAAATGAAGCGAATTGGCTAACAAGGAGATACTACATATCCCGAAGTACCCAATCGTCGAAACACTGCTCTGGAAACTCGAGGACTCTTTAAACAATGCCTCAGGGGGTCGGGCAGTCTATTGAGGTCTTTACCAATGGCCCTAAGTTAGACGATCATCAGCAAGTACGTCGGGAAGCGGCAGGTTCAGGGACGGCAGCTTTTGAAACATCCCCTATGCAGGTTATCTTAAACCCCTAATAAACGTTCTTCTAAGCGTCCGAATGACCCCGCCATTGACGGGACCCCACCTGCCGTAATTGTCCAGGCTGCCCCTCGAATGACGCTATCCTCGCATCAAACACCTCCCATTTGCCATAGTCAAGCTGCGCAAGGCTGAATGAAATGCAATAAAACCGACCTCGACAGGCTCGATTCTACTATTACGGTTCGTCCCATAGCCTTAGATAATAGCTCGAGTAGAGCCGATCTCAGCTGAAGGGAATGAGCTCGCATCAGCCTCGAAGCCACATACGTACGTGGTCGTGGGTCTCGTGGACTCGCTCGCTCGCTCGCCTGTTAGGCAAGCAGCAAACCAGCAAATGGGGTGTGTTGTGCGGTCAGGTGATACTACCGAACACCAACCCATCGCCTCCTGCCTATGACAGTAACTACCTACCTTACACTGGCCCTCCCTCTGGGCTATTTGGACTTCGACTGCTGCTATGCGTGCCCAATCGGTATCCATTTGGGACGCAACACTCCTACGGCGCCTTTCTGTCCTAGACATATATAACGGGAAGTTGCAAGTTCCGGAAATCGCGGTCAGCCTACGATGCCAGCCAGAATTGGCAGCTTGTTATGATGACGCAAGCATCGGGTCCATCTGAATTCGGTGCTAACTCACCTTGGTGGACTCTATCGGATCGTGGCACCTAACTAATCTTTCCGGCTGAGGAGATAACCGTTGCATATGCATTCGTCTATTCCGTGGAACTGGTAGAGTCTATCTGCAGGACCACTCAAAGGGGAACCGCGTCGGCCATCGCAAGCCACCTAGACAGCTAGGAACGGAATGCTACATAAACGACCTAAGCATCTTTATAGCATATCGTCTCTCCAAGATCAAACCGAACAGAAACTGAATCGTTACCATTCGAACAAGTCGACTATCACTCGAGAAGGGGCCCGCGGTAGACACAAATCGGATATTGGATATCTCGATTTCCAACCCTCGTAGTCGGTGACCAACCTCCCCTTGGTCTGCCCACCAAAAATTGACTTTTATCGAATCCAGCCTAAGTACGTCAATCATCGAGCTCATGTCTTTAATTACGACAAGTTGTGCTTATTGCCCAGACTTCCCTACCCCGAGGGTGGCTGGGGGCTCATCTAAAAAACAGCAGAATCTGTATGTATGTTTGCCTATGCAGAGGAACCACTAGCATAACTGGGCCAGTCTTTACGAGTCATTTCATCATAGGATGATGCCAAGGTCTATTCACATGCTTGAAATGGCTTCTCATTGAGGAGTTCCAGTGAGGGATGCTGAAATGCAATAAATCCTCCAATGGCCACAAGTTGCTAATTCTCTGTTGCGAAGCTATTTGGCTTTCCCACATTATATACGCTACATTGAGGAAACACAACACAACTGTATTGTCCGTAGAGATTTCAGAAACCCCTGAATAATACAAACTCGATGTGGCCCCACGAGGTGCCTAAGAGCCCGCGACACTTCGCTGGTACACCCGGGGCTACCACTGACCAGGTTTAGGGCTGTTGTAAGCGTTGAGAAACACGTATGAACCTTGTCTATGGAAAAGAGATCGATGATTCCTATTCTTATGATCCAAACTTTATATAATCAACTGGTATAATATAATCAATCCCATAGATCGATTTCATATCATCCTATTACTAGAACTCCGAATATAAATATTTGTACCAGGTGTAAACTGCTTTTTGTTCTTAAGGCCCCTACCGCCCTCGGCTGTCCCCGCTTACTGGTACATTAGTACGACGTAACCTGGGTTATGAATCGTGCGTTGGCGATCGCCAATCAACAACAAATCAAGAAATCCCCTTTTGACCATCCTTATACGACTTTGCCTAATCCGGCTTTAACACCCCCTAGCCTTAGTGATTCGGAACAGCAGACTCGATTTTGTATGTCGCTGGATTTTCTGTTCATACTGCCATCATCTTTATTATTTCCGCAGTAGCCTTGCTGAGTAAGCCTGCGTACTACATTGCCATCTTGTCTCGTTCCTGCTCACTAACCGGATTGAATCGAGTCCCAGCATGAGACAACCACCAGGTTGACAAACTGAGTTGTCCTGGCGACTTGCTGCTTCTTCTTGCCTTTCCTCGTTTGCGACGTCGCTAGGGTGATTACCCGGGTTCAAACATACCGCTCCGCTCCCTATTGATGAACATTATTATACACCCTTGCTGGATAACTCTAGAACTTCGCCGGCTTTCCGCCACTGCGGTATCTACCGTAATCACAAGTTGATCTAAAGACTAATAAAGTTGATTTTCTTGGGAGCGGATGCGCCAAGGTATTCCAATCTCCACTCGAGCTCGACCAATCTGGACTTCTACTGCTACTACTTCTACTACTACTTCCGGCACACTGACCGACTTCTCACGCATCTGACCTGCTTCGCCCTGCCTCCGAGCACGAGGTCAGATCCGATCCCAAGTCAGACGCGATGGAATCGTTCAAGGCTATCCAGGAACCGGACGAGGGCTATTCGGAGCATCCCCTCTACCCGTCCGGATCCAGCGCGAATGGAAACTCGGCCACGCTGATGGGCGTGCAATCCCACGCCGACCTGCCTGCATGGCTGTCCACCCAGCTGCCAAGTCTCTCGGTACCACAGAAGACCCGTGAGTCAAGTCCGATCGTTGATTACTCTGCCCTCTCGATTCAGCTCGGCCGCCCGTGTCAGGCTATACCAGGGCTATGCTTACTGACCTTTGACCCGCTCTCCAATGGATAGATCTCGCGATGCTTATCCTGAATGAACTTCCCACGACTGTTATCGCAGACATCGTAATGAACCACCTGAATCCCCGTCTTTACATCAACTTCGTAGAGTATTTACCTCCGGAGATATGTCTCAAGATCTTTGGTTACCTAGACCCGGTGTCGCTGATCCACGTCGCCATGTGCTGTCGAGGATGGTACGATCTTGCCGTGGACCGGAAACTGTGGGAGAAGCTGTACTACCTGGAGGGTTGGAAGGCGATACACTCCGAAATCTCCGCCGCGGAACAACGGATGAACGAAGGCGTCTCCTACGGGCAGTTGCACCACCAGAGGCTGCAATCCGTCGATTATGGTCACGTACACAAGAAACGAGCGGTATCAGACCCTACCTTCGGGGACGATAGTGATCTCGATATGGTCGATGTCGATCAACCCCTGAAGCGGGGGCAGAGGGATACCGAGTTGACCGGGTCGAGTCTGTTTGGTGGCCCTCAGGTAGCTGGCAGTGGCGCTTCTACAAAGAGCAATGGAAGCATGGTCCAGCACATGGGAAGCCTCATGATGCATTCGCCGAGCCCGGTGCCAGACTACGGAGGTAGTATGGCTCCTAGATCAATAAAAGGCAAGGGTAGAGCCGTGGCTGAATCTGTTGGTCCTAAGGGTGCCTCAGAGATGGTCAAGGGCGTATCGAAGCTTCCCAAGTCAGCGCTGTGGATCCACGACTCCATAGATGGCCGGTACAAGATTAGCTGGAAATATCTATACACCATGCGGCGGAGATTAGAATCTAACTGGGTCCGCGGACGGTACACGAACTTCCAGTTGCCCCATCCAGACTATCTGGACGAGGGGCACAACGAGTGTATATACAGCCTCCAGTACAACTCCGAATACCTCGTCAGTGGCAGCCGGGACAAGACCATCAGAATATGGGACTTGCACACTCGGCGCCTGATTCGACCGCCCCTCAAGGAACATACTGGTTCCGTCCTCTGCCTGCAGTTTGACTCGGATCCGCTAGAAGACCTGATAGTTTCCGGAAGCAGTGACTCGGATGTCATCCTCTGGCGGTTCTCAACCGGTCAGGTTCTGCAGCGACTCCAGCGGGCACATAGGGAGTCTGTTCTGAACGTCAAGTTTGACAAGCGAATATTGGTTACTTGTTCCAAGGACAAGACCATCAAAATATTCAACCGGCTTCCGCTGCGACCAGGAGACCTTGGGTATGGTGACGTTAACGCTGTCAGTGCAGTCCCAATAAACCTGAGGAACTACGGATATAGTTCACCGTTGGACCAGCTACCCATCAAACCGCCTTACACGATGATAGGGTGTCTCGAAGGCCACGGTGCCGCAGTCAATGCTGTTCAGATTTGCGGTGAGGAAATCGTATCGGCTAGTGGCGATAGACACATCAAGGTCTGGGACTGGCCAAATCAGATATGCAGGAGGACCTTCCTGGGACACAACAAGGGCATTGCCTGTGTCCAATACGACGGTCGTCGCATCGTGAGTGGGAGCAGCGATAACGAGGTTAAAGTTTTTGATCGCGAGACTGGTCTGGAGGTCGCCAGCTTGCGGGCGCATACTAATCTTGTTCGTACGGTCCAAGCTGGCTTTGGTGACCTTCCTTACAGCAGGGAGGAAGATATTGTGGAGGCTAGAAAGGTCGATCTGGCTTACTTTGCAGCCAAAGAGGCCGGCCGCCTCGAGGAGTTCGAGAAAATGCGGAACCAACCACGCAACGCCGGAAGCCGCCGGCCGGAGGATATCACGGCTTACGGGGCTAAGCTCCCCCCTGGCGGAGGCGGCGGTCCTTACGGCCGGATCGTCTCGGGTTCTTACGACCAGACCATCGTGATATGGCGCCGCGATAGGGACGGTGTCTGGAAGAACGTACACACGCTCCGTCAAGAGGAAGGAGCCGCCAATGCTCTCCGCCAGTCGTCGAGAAGCGCCTCGACAACCGTGCCTCGTATACCATCTCCACTAGACGCTCAAGCGAGCAACCCTTCCACCCCGCAAACGTCCAGGCCTGTAGCACATCCGCTGCCGCATCCATCCGCGAGCGCACCCCCGGCTTTATCTCAAACTCCCAACTACACGCATGTTGAACAACCTATACACGCAACCATCACGCCGCAAACTACCGAATCTTACACTCAGATGATCGACTCGGTCGTAACTCAGGGGCCAGACGCCCTGGCTCAGGCATTAGCGGCTTATCCGACGATGTTGACGTACCACTCGCACATTCAAAGGGCTATCGACTACGAACCGAACGCCATTATCCGGTCGCAGCTACGGCAGGCCGTCAACACTGCCTTGGTACGGGCCCAGCTCGCGCAGAACCGTACAATGAACGCTGTGCAGCAAACACTTGCCAATCCCGCAGACGCGGGCGAATCTGCCGCCCATCCTAGCATTTCAGCCTCGTCAGTACGTCATAACTCTTATGCAACGGCGGCTTATGGCGGTAATGTTGCTTCGTCAAGAAGAACAGGCGTTCACACGTTTTCCGGGCATTCCAGCGCGGATGTGCCGCCGGCACCTTCTGCATATGCCGCATCTGCGCAGTTCGGCACTTACGCATCCGGTGCACGATCTAATTACCAAGCCGCCTCATCCCGCCAGCCGGATCATCCTGCTACCGGTAGTGCCGCTACTCCTTCGGTCGGCGTCAATATGGGTACCGATGGTGGTGGTAGTAGTAGTAGCAACGCGGGTGGTCCTCCCACTATCTTCGCCACCCTAATAAACGGCGCGCTGCAGCACGTGCCACAGCAAACAACACAATCCCATCATCACCATTCACAGCAGCCTCCCACCCATCAACATCACCGTCAGCAACCGCAACAACAACAACAACAGCAACAGCCACAACCTCAGCCGCAGCAGCCGCAGCAGCAGCAGCAGCAGCAACAACAACAACAGCCTGGACTCCCTTCCACTACCGCCGCTGGGCAGGCCCACCACCCGCACATGGGGCAGGGGGGCGACTCCACGAACCCGGCCCGCATCTTCAAGCTCCAGTTCGACGCGCGCCGCATCATCTGCTGCTCGCAGACCAGCACCATCGTGGGCTGGGACTTTTGCAACGGCGACCCCGAGCTGGAGGAGGCGAGCCGGTTCTTCGGGACTGTGGAATAAGTTCGCATGCGTAAGGGAACAAGAGACCGGTGTTGTGGCATATTGTAGATAGATTGCATGCATGTCCCATCTGGATCCTACTCTCTGGTTCATGAGGTTCGAAATCGAGGTCTTGGTTGACAGGTAAACACTGCTGGCAAGATGCACGGTCGCGCAGACCGAAGTGTCTTCAGGCTTCGGGGCCTATGTTAGGATGTTGTTATAACGGATTACGCAAGGCTGTGAGAAAACACTGAAGAGGACAGAATGGTCAACGACAGTATGATGATATGGTGGTCTTGAAGTTTTGTCCCGAAAGGGGAGGGAGCGTATCATGACTCGAGTACTGTATCTTTCACGCACGATCGAGTTGGGTTTCACATTAGGGTTTTGTGGTTGCAGACCCGGCGTCCGAGATGGATGCATGAGGCCGGCTCCATGGAGGATGGTCGTTGGCTTGGTGTTTTGCATTTGTATGCTTTAGGTAGTATCATCGTAGTATACCGAGTTAATGGCAAGGATCCGTCTCCCGAACTAATCTCTCTGGCTTCGGCCAGCTAAGCCGGCTGTGATATACTCGGGTGCGCATTGATAGGTTTGTTGATATGTGGAATAAGGTTTTCGTATCCTGGTGAATACAGCCTACATCGCAGATCCGAGCTCCGTGCAAACCTTCGAGTGTGTCTTTTCCGTACGTAGGTAAGGGGAGTTGGTCGGCTCGAGGTGATTGTTGTCGTCCAAGGCATGTTGCCTCGTGCTATAAATCACAATAGGATCTCTACCCTGCAAGCCCAGAGCAGCCGTGCTGCGGATTCACTCTCCCTGGTGCAGCTGTGTAGAGACTAGGTAAACCTCCAGGGTCTCGTAGGGTTGAGGAATTCTCTGGATGGGGTGAGATGGTTAACTCACCTACAGGGGAAGCGATGAACCCGGCCTGAGCTTTTTGTCTTTCTGTATTCTCGTTTATATATATCAATCAATAAAGTCATTCAGCCGTGATATTAGTACGTCTCTATATTGCCTCTAGTACTCCTTCTACTACTCGTTCTTTTTCCTTCCTTCCCCATGATGTTGGTGACCCATTTCGTGTTTTTACTTTTATTTCTCGCGACGCTTGAGCGAGCCGCTGCCAAGACGCAATGTCGTTCAGTTACGTCGTATACCCTTCTGACCTAAGAGGACTCGTAGAGATCCGACGCATGGGGAAGTGCCTCGGGCGGCCCCTGTAATCCCAAAATTCGCTAAGAAGAAATAAGCAGACACATCGGAGGATTGACGGGCCGCATATCTCGGGCTTGTCTTCGACTCCCTCGTTGGGCCAGTGCAAAGGAGACAGAACCTGATGTGGCCTGAGAATCATCGTAGTGTCCTTGAATGACGTTGACCTATATATGGTACACAAAGGTTCGTTTGGTTATATCCCTTGGAATGAATGTGCGCTATTCCAACCCTAGACCCAACCTGAAACTGGTTCCTATCGAATAACATATTTTGCTGGACGGAGATTTAACCTAGGTCCTGAGGAGACCATGAAGCACGCTAAAGCGAGTTAAAACGCTATGGGAGCAGGCGCTATGGCACCCTGCTGTATTGAATCTGCAGATGTCCCACCCGGCTTCCACCTTACCTTTTCATGTCGGAATATCGGGGTTGTCGTGGTTTGGGTCGTCCTTCACGGTATGTTACGAAGTATTATATCACAACCATGGCTGGTCGGCGTTGACGGAGTCGCACTTGATGGGCGTGGCTGTACACACTGAGCATTGAGCATTAAGACCATGGCTCGCACAAGTACAAAGACCCTTGAATGATGCATACGATGTAATCCCACACCTCGAACAATGAGAAGATGCAAACGCTTCCTACCAAAACTCCAAAACTCCCGGCCACAGGTCCCTGCCTAGGTATCATCATCGTCATCATCACCTCGCCACCTCTTGCACCTTTGTCGTCGTCGCCGCCGGTTCGGTGACTGAGGTGTCCTCCTGCAGGAAATCGGGCAGCTTGTCGGCGTCGGCGGCGCCGCCCTCGAGCTCAAGCATGCTGTCGCCGTAGAGCTCGTCGCCGAGGGCGGCGAGCTCCTCGTCGAGCTCGGCCTCGTCGGGCTCGCCGCCCGGGATCTCGTAGCCCATGCTCAGGGTCTCGTTGATCTCGTCGCCGAGGGCCTGGAGGTCGCGCATCTCGTCCTGGACGCGCTCGATGCGGTCGAGGTCGATCTTGCCGAACTGCTTCTTCAGGGTCTTGTTGGCGGTCCGCATGGCCTCGACCGTCGCCATGGTGCCCTGCAGGTTGTCCTGCATCGCCTGCGCGTTCTGCATGCCCTCGAGCTGCTGCTCCAGCCGCGACCGCTGCTCCTCGAGCCGCTTGCGCGACGCCAGCACCCGCAGCGCCTCCTCCCGCCGCCGCTGCAGCGCCGGGCCCCGCATCCGCTTCGTCGCCTCGTGGTGCTCCCGCAGCCGGATGTTCTTCGCCTGGATCTGCACGTCGAGCTCCCCGATCCGCTTCTCGAGGTTGGCGCTCGCGCTGTCGAGCGTGGGCTTGGGCTGCTTGGACCCGCTGCCGAAGAGACGGTTCATTGTGTGTGTTTGTGTGTCGATGGTTTTTGCAATAACCAGTAGCTAGGGGAGCTTCACCGAGGCCTTGGTAACTTAGGCTTGCCGATACAGGAGTATCTTGCTCGTTGGGAGGTATCTCATGGGAGAGACGTCGTGCTTGGTGGAAGTAGGTGGTTAGGTCGCGTGGGGCGCGGATGGCGATGAAAGTGGGATGAATGGCTTTTGAAGACAGCGGGGGGGATGCTATAGTGTATGACATCGGAGCGTATCCACTCATCTGTCAGTCAGCTGGCATCAGAGCTCGCTGCACTTAGCTATAACGGTACGTATCACGAAAAAGGGGTTGAACACTTTTCAATATGTTCGTACCTCCTCCCTTCAAATCTTTACTTATTCGTTACCCTGGATTTGATAATATTACTAGCTCTTCAAAAGTTTTGGGAATTCCTCTGTAAGCGGTATCTGATAAAACCCTCTGCCTTGCGCTGTGCCTTCCTCTCATGCTCTCAATGTCATAATTACAACTCAACTGGAAATGCTTTCACTTACTAGACCAGGGTGGTTAGACCTTCCTACATCAACCCATACGCCACTGCCGCTCTCTGGTATTGGAATCACTGAACGACACTCAGAAAATCTCTTGCATTCTCCTTGTGCTTTTGTACTATACCTATCTTTCCAGAGGACACTTAGAGTTGGCGTAAGTCCGCCATATTTACGGGTGGGAAGTCTTGTTTAGGTACTCAACACCAATTCTGTCACCAATGCCGCTCCCGTAAATCAAGCTGCATTCATAATCTATACGCTAAACTAGAGACCAGGTGTGAATACGCAGCAACTGAGGCGGCCTCTCATCCTTTCTTGGGCAATCCCTGAACCCCTCATTGGCAACTCCTTTTCCCTATACGCAAACCATCGCTAATCTTCTTGCGATGCCTTCATGGTGGCTCTGGCTGCAAGAGCAAAATCTTCATCTCGAATATTAATGCCCACGTTGTTAAATCGTCCCTTCCCATCGAGGGTCATAACCCGCGAGGAGCTTAGAAGAAGTCAATGTGCTCGTGTATCCACGGATAAGCAACATAGAATATATCGCCCTCCTGAGGCGTCATGGCTCCCACCAACTGCGGCATGTTGCGGCCGCGGACAACTAAGCCGTTAACCACGTCCGTATGCTGAGAACGGTGACTGGCGAACGTGGCGTTGTGATGACGGCGGTGCGCGTCCGGACCGCCAGTCGAGTAAGGTGTGGCGAGACCAAATCTGGATACAGTAGCGTAAAGTAGCATGGGCATCGAAACCGCGGGCAATGGCTGAAAGGGTGGTGCAGGGAACATGGTGACTTGTCGAAATGCAGGCACTTCAAGAACGAGCGGGGTCCCCTGTGCTACCAAGGGGGCAAGCCTCGTGGGGGCGGGTGGTGCATGGGCTCTGGCGCCAGAGCCCCGCGTAGTTCGACGCGGTCCTGCAGCCGGTATTTGGAGGAAACGTCCAGCCGGAACAGCCCTCACAGCAGATGCTGACCCCAGTGTAGACGTATTTGAGATACGTGAAGGTGATGCGAATGGGGTCGACCTCTGGGCTCCGACTGTTGGCTCCCGCAGTTGCTCTCGGGCATAAGCTTGAGCAATATGGGCCGGGCCAGGATCAGCAATTTCAGGTGATGCTGTGGAATCTGGCGTCGGCACTACCGGTGACGTGGCAGTAAAAATGGCAACCGGCTGGTTGGCGACCTTGGGCGAATCGTCGACAATGACATCCCCAGAGAAATGAAGCTCACCCTGGCGGGGTGTGTTAACTCTGAGCACATTGCTCCTCTGGGTTCCAAGGCGTGCGTTATGATTGCCGACTGTAGGTACGTTGACGATAGCTCTTGGATAATCTTCAAGAGAACTGACCCATGCTCCGTTTGTAGTATCACGCTGCAGAGCTCCGGCGTATGTATTCGAAGCCTGGGCCTGAACTCCTGGTTGGTCTCGTGGTGAATTGACCGTAGACGATGCTTGCTTCATTTCGGACCCTGTTCTCCCGGCTTCAATTTTCCCGTATCTTTCGAGGAGCATTCTTTGCAGCGCAGAGTGGACAAAGTGTCCGTTCTCTGGACCAGCTCGTGCGGTGGATGGTCCGCTGTTTGCCACGTCCCGAGAACCGGCATTCTCGGCCTTGACTACGGAAGATGTTTGCTTCGAGACGTCAGTGCCGTGCGTAGGGCCCCCAATCTCAGCTCCTGCCTGACTCCGGGCTGTAGCACTGGGCTCCGAAGGGCCTAGGGTGGTCTGTTCTCCCCGTGATGTCCATGCGGGATTTCGCTTCTTCATGTTCTCCAATTCTTCCGAATAGTACCTGTGCCTTCCGCCGCCAAATTGCTTCTCCAGGGCCTCCTGGATTTCTTTACCGACCTGTGCCCTGCCCCGGGCGGCCATCTCTTGTCTCTCCAGGTCCTCCTCAGGGTTTTGTGATCGCTGCGGCTCTTCAGCCTTAGATTCAACCTGCGCGTTGGAAGACGATTTGTGCTGCATCTGCAACTGGTCATCTTCCTTGCTGTGCTCACGGTGGTGGTAGTCATTGCCTTGCTCAATTTGGTCGTTGCCCTCTTTAGTTTCGCTCGCCGAAGCGGGAACATCGGGGGAGTTTGTGATGGGGCCCTCATCATTCAATAGGGAGGTCGAATAATGCTTCATTCTATTCCCTCGTGCGTGTCGGTGCTCCATATTGTCGGTATTGCTGTGATGGCTTTTTTGTAAACCGGAGAGGTAGGAGTTAAGTATACTACAGCATCTAGTGATTTGGTATCGAAGGACGTCTTTGATAAGGTTGCCCGGGTCGTAGCTGGCTGGCTCAGGACCACATCTACTGGATTTATGTTTAAGGTGCGCCTTTGATGTAGCCGCCTGGGTCTCACCAACTAGTTTAAGGTGGATATGTATGCGTCAGAGCTGTCGTCGCCTGATCTTTTTCGGATGATAGATAGCCACCTTGTACACTGGTAGGTACGTAGCTAGGTCTTTGTCTGATCTTAGACATCAGCTTTCGTTATCGCAAGCATGCAGAGTGCGGCGATCACTAGGCGGTCTAAGCTGTTATCTGACAAGAGCGTGCATTGTTTACCGTCGAATGGCAGGAACGACTATGTAGTCGTTGTCACCATCGCCGAGAGTTAATAATCGCGTTAAACACTGCTTAGTCTGGGTTATCCGTCGGGAGTATAACACTTCTGTCGTCGAACGGCAGGAACGGTTACCAAGTCGTTGAGCTTTGTACGGAGTTGTTAAGCTGTACAGCACGGTTACGGGGCCACTACCACAGCAAGGACGATCACAGATGTTGTTGGTATCATTGAGGCCCAGATGTTGATTATATTAATCACCGGCTGTCTGGCATGATTGTAGGGTCGTCTATCTGGCCAGAGGGACAATTACGAAGTCGATAATCCTCTGATAGCCTAGTTTATGCTCTATCAGCATAGCTGTAAGACTATCGACATACCATGGACGACTACGGAATAGAGGCATCTTTTTCGACGACTCTCAAAGTGTATGGCATGGCTCCATGACCATTACTATGCCAGGTACGATTGCGAAGTTGTTAAAGCTGCCATGTGTTCGGTCTCGTTGGCTAGCGTAATCCCAGGATCAGGGGCTGTAAGTAAAAGAAATCATAAGGTGGCCGGAGCTATTACGGACATATACCAAACCTAGATTATGTAGAATAACAATGGAATCGGGATCATGGCTCCTTCCATGGCAGGGTCAGTAACTCAGTCCTGGTAGATCCCACCACACGGCCTATACCAACAGCATAATTTAGGACCGTATCCGAAAACACCCAGAAGACAGAAATTCAGCATAATGTGTCTTATACTGGTACCAGCGCACACATAACACTATATGCCATGCGTCTTATTCACATATATTGTAGCCAGCTTCGTCAGGGCGGCGGCGTCAGGGGACCTATTAATAAAGAATGCTATGCTCAGCCGCAGGCCCGACACCTACATATTGCTAAACGACACCGACTATGTAGGCAGCTTATTTATCTAGGGCGGCTGTATGTATCTGGGCTGAATCACCTTGCCTGGTACTTATTGTTACCGCCTAGAACTGCACTAGGCTTCTGGTCGATATCCCCTTTGTTGCAATAGCGTTTGATTTTCCAGGCGGTGCGCGGGTTGACACCTGCACCATGTGTGACAAAGGAGGCACGGAGCTTGGCCAGAGCGTGGGGATAACTGGGCGGATCAAAGTCAATCTGGTAGCCGTCCTGATATCTTGGCTAATTGTTGCTGGGTTTTGTGGCCAACGAAAGAACCTATTTCCTTCAATTCCAAATATTTCCGAATCTTCGATCAAGATACAATGAATTACGCGATAACCGGCTTGCACACTCCCACCTTTTACATATACGGTGCGATAGCTGTGAATACGGGTTATATTTCTAAGACTTGTATGACCGATATGTAAATGGTAAAAGGGAAAAGGCAAACTGTTTGGTGTTACCGTTACCTTCAATCCTCCCCGCGTCCTGTTTCGAGCTCAACAGGAGATCCCCACCCAGTCGATTGACTCGGCGAAACCTTCGAGTCAGCGGCTCGCGGCCGGTGACGAGCCGTGGACCAAGCACCAAGTCCATTGGGTCAGTCGGAGTAAAGAACTTGCCAGTAACCTCTGCAAGCAACTTCCCATCGAGGTAGAAAGCGACACGGTTGGACTCGTACTCCATCGTAGTGGTGTGGTATTCCTCATTGTACAAATCCATGCCCGTGTCGACCATGATGGGCTTGGTCTCGCCGCGCCGGCTGCTCTCGAACCACAGCTGCGATTCGGTTAAGGTCTGGCCCGTCGTATAGCCAAAACAGATCTTGTTGAACGGGCTGCCGTCCGAGGCGGGGCCGTCAGGGAGAATGGCAGCGTGGAACGGCCTGAGACAAATCGTGTGGGCTTGTACCTGGCCTTCGACCAGGAGCCGTAGTTATCGGGCGGGATGACGGACCGCAGCCGAAAGGAGCCTTACCAGTCTCAACGACCGGACACCTCTCTTCGCAGCCCCATATATCAGTGTTAAATTTATGGAAGTCGTCCCTGGAGGTGGCACTTGTGGTATGCGGGGTGTGGGTACTGTCGAGGAATTTGGCGGCCGGAAACGCCTACACGTCCACGCCGGCCAATAACAGCGCCGCGGCTAGGCGACGGATTATGCTATAAGCGCTATTGATCATGGCTGATATATTTCCAAGACGACTGATAGAAGGGCTTTGTTCAGGGCTTTGCAAATGATCTGGTAAGCCTATAGGGGTATTTATAGTTCCCAAATATACTTTACATCACTGTCTGCCAAGACGTATTCTAAAGGAACTCAGGATTTATTCTTGGAGTGACCGAAACAAGCTAAAGGGCATTTTTATTTCCACTGCATAGTACGTGGAGTTCCCTATTTGTCATTTAGCACGGGGAGATTTTGGCTGCTTCTAGTAACCAGCCTTAGCGAAAATAGTCCCTCCCTGATGCTGTGGACTATATCAATCAAGGTGGTAATTGTTATCAACCATCCTGACGTCAAGGGAACACTGCCTGCATCTGTCCCTCTGTCTAATGGAACAAGCATTGCGTAGCACCTGTTATCATATTTTATTAACTTTCCACGGTGATCGGAACCCGGGGATCCCGCCGTCCCCCGCAAGATCGGATCGCACACGGCCAGTGATTAAACGTATTCTTACCCGTATTCGGTCTCGGAGAGGACGGGATGTGGCCGTGCGACCCCTGAACCGGTCCTGAATCTGGCTTTTCAATAACCATTGTGGGTTCTCGCCGTGTGGGGATCCGCATTAGTTTTGGGATTTAGCGTCGACGATCATTGGGGTCGATTATGAACATGGATAAATGCCGACGATTTATATAACTGCCCGAAGAGTGAGCAACATGTCCCCCAGGCCTCTTCCCCCTTTCCATTCTTGCTGTCACATACTCAAATATGGATACGGTACAACGGCTGTTCCCCGCGGGGTTTCCCGTCTCCCTTCAGGTGATAGCTGCCACTATCGTTCTCGGATTCTTCTACTCGCTCATTACGAAAGACCGACCGTTCTCCGGATTCCCAGTTATCAGCATTGATGGCAAGAGCCCGAAGAAGACATGGTTGTTCAACGGCAGAAAAGCTTTGGCCGAGGGAGTGCAGAGAGTACGTTGGGACTGTGCGATTTCACCAAGACTGCGGGGGTTTGCTAACATTCAAAATAGTTTGCTGGACCCTTTCAAGTCGTTACAGGCACCGGGCCCAAGATCGTCTTGCCCAACCACTACGCTGATGAGATACGGAACCATCCATCGTTGAGCTTTAACAAGTCCTTCGCTAAGGTACGATGCGATCTTGTCAGGTCCTCTCCAGCACTCCGGAAATGCTAACCAACTGATTCAGGACTTCTTTATCAACTACCCTGGATTTGAACCTCACAGGCAAGGGCTTAAGACGGGTGATGAGCTCATCCAAGAAGTGACGCGTGTAAAGTTGACGCAGTCCTTAAACCTCGTCACGGACGACTTGGTCGACGAGACGGCGGCGTCGTTGCACGACATCTTTGGGGAGAGCGAAGAATGGAAGTCGTTCCTGATCAGAGACACCGTGGCCGACATAGTCGCTCGCCTCTCGTCGCGGGTCTTCCTTGGGAAGGATCTATGCAGGAACAAGAGGTGGTTAGACATTGCGAAGACATACACCATCGACTCTTTCGTCGTCTCGTACATCATGCGAGCTTCCCCCCCTTTTATGCGGCCGATTACCTACTGGTTTCTCCCGCAGTCCAGGCGCCTTCGTAAGGCCGTCAAGGACAGTCGTGCGATGATCGAGCCTGAAGTCGAGCGCCGCAAGGCCGTTGTGGAAGCGGCGCTCGCCGACGGTAAGAAGCCGCCGAAGACCGCTGACACCCTCGGTTGGATGTATGAGATCGCCAAGTCCCGCAATCTGAAGGATATCGATTACAGCGCGGCCCAGCTCTCGCTGACGATGGCCGCTATTCACACCACCACTGTGGCCACATGCCAAGCTCTGCTCGACATCTGCGAATATCCGGAGGTGGCGGAGCAGCTCAGGCAAGAGATCATCGAGGTGCTGAGTGAGGGCGGCTGGGCGAAGACTTCGCTGTACAAGCTGAGACTCATGGACAGTTTCTTGAAAGAGGGACAGCGATTACGTCCCATGGCCGCAGGTATGCCAGGCTAGACCCTGACTTCCTCCTTACTTCCGTGACGCTAACCACATCAGCATCTATGAACCGTTACGTCGAAAAGGATATCGAACTCTCAGACGGAACTATTCTACCTAAGGGCAGTCGCGTTATGGTCGCGAGCAGATTCATGGACCCGACTGTATATCCCAACCCGGAGCGCTTCGACGCCGCGAGGTTTCTAAACTTGAGACAGCAGCCCGGCCAGGAGAACAGCTGGCAGTTCGTCACAACCACGCCTGCTTACCTGTTGTTTGGACACGGACAGCACGCCTGCCCCGGCCGGTTCTTCGCTTCCAACGAGATCAAGATCGCCCTGTGCCACTTCTTGCTCAAGTACGACTGGAGGTTTGTCCCCGGCGAGGGACGCCCAGCGCAGCAGGCATTCGAGGCTAGCCAGGGTGTTCATCCCAGTGCGAAGATCCAGGCGCGGCGGAGAAAGCCGGAAATTGATGTTGACAATTTGTAGAAGGCATCTGTTTTCGTATCCGTAGGCGATTGCATAGGGATACCATGCATATTCAAACACATGATTCTGTTGGACAAACCTGGGGTAGTTCTGGCACTGTGTGGATACAGAAGCTCCTAAATACTGCCCATTAGCCGTGACTACTGCATCGAACCAAAGGATTTCGGGGTCCCTAGCGTGACCTGCATTGGTTGACTAGGGGACATGTTTGACCCTCCAGCTCCTTAGGCATAGAAATCTAAACTTCTGTGCGCGGCTTAAGGTGCGATCTTTCGTAGAAAATGGGCACCCGATAGGGGCTCTGTACGGGGCAAAATCTGTCTCGGATAGGAGAAACGAGACCTTTCATGATTGATTGTCCCTCGGTCAGAAGACATCGTACGCAACAATTAGGACAAGACCACTGTCTGTTGTGACGTAACAAACCGACTGTTCCTATGCAACACTCACGACCGGCCCTCCATTAGAAGGGGGTGAATCGCCTCGGCTCACTCCTTGAGACTCTATAAACCGACTTAGTTCAGCGAGCAACCGACTAGTTGGCCACGGGCACATCCGCGTTCACAACTGGCTATTCAGCCAACAGTCCAGAGAAGTCTCATAACCTACGCTTTTAAGGCCAAATCCTACTCGGCATGGACAGGACCAACGAAGAAGTAGTTGATGTAATCGGCACCCCAGAGTACCTGACGGATGTAACTCGCTCGGCTCTCCCAGTAAGGACTCGGCCGGTGGCCACACTGTTAGAGAACGCTACGACGAATGGCTACAATAAGACGAGGCAGCACGGCTCAGACGAAGGCCGTAGAGAGTCAATAGGTCAAGTTACGCAGCCTCCTTCTCCGAATCTTCTCTGCAAAATGTGTGGCAAGCGTTACCGAGCGGCTAACAGGTCAAACTGTGAAGTCTGCTTTGAAGCCTGCTTGGAAAGGAAAAGAATGTCGGAGCGCCAGCATTGAGCAAGAAAGAAAGAACAAAAGATCTGTTACAGTTGCAACAACCCCTCACTTCCAGGCCTCACCAAATGCAAGACCTACTGCTCGAATGCGGCAAAGAAGCAGGCCGTGTACAACAAGGAAAAGCGGAAGAGGATGCGACAAGAAGCTGTCTGCTAGGTCTGCGGCCGCCGCCCTGCAGCCTTGCCTCGCTCCCGCTATGAGTCTTGCCTTGAGAAACATAGAACACGGGAAAAGGTCAGAACCCAAAGAGGAAGCTGCGAGACCTCTGTTATCGATGCTCCAGCCGGCCCTCTGCCGCGCCTCACGTCGTTTGTGAAGTTTGCCTTGTGAAGAAGAATGAGCGTCAAAACAGGTCTAGAAGGACTAAAAGGGCTCAGCAGAACAAGGATGACGAGGCCACGCCTACCGAAGACGAACGAGACACAGGTAGCCCAGAAGACGTAGGAGCACCAGTACAGCTCAAAGGAATGACGATATCGAGCCTCTTGAACCCAGTGACATAAGGTGATGCCTGGCGCACGCCTTGGGGTCTCGTACTTGATCACCTAGACTTCCGTCGACAGCCTTGGGGCAATAATGGTGGGTAAAGGTAAGTCATAGCCTTATCTCTAATTTCTGGACCTCGTAAGAATAGTGCTAGGTGGCGCAATGAGATCAAAATACAGCATGCGTTGTTAACGGACTAAGCGACACATAATTACGCGGAAGCTTGAGTAGTGCGCCTGACGTCCATCTCCGCCTTTCGATTCGGATTTATTTTTCGTAGATTATTCGGTTAAGTGGCTCAATGAGGCCTTTACATTAACCCTAAACACTCCTAAAGGAGAATAAAATGTCATTCCCACATCCTGGAAAGCTACCCCTTTTCGGTCTCCACCAGACATCCTTCGAACCAAGACTCCGTCTACTCATTAAGTAGTACTGTCCAATGTAAGGAGATGAAATATGCAATTAGATTTACAGGGAACACCAACAATTAGATTGCCTACCTTTCAAACCCGCCATCTTACCGTTATCCTCATCATGTACTAATGCTGGGAGTACTCGTGAACTACGGAGCAGCAGGACACTCCCATCAGAAAAGGAATTTCTCTTAGGATGCGTCGAACTTTGAATCGGTCTTACCGTATCGATGTCCATGGCCAGTGCGAGTACGTTCTGATGATGAAGCCGAACAATAGCCAGACGCGTCGCGAACGCGATGCACGGCGGCAGTAGCATTCATACCGGAGTGCCAAGGGGTTAATGACCACGATCTGTTCCCAACCACCCCTCCCGCGGAGGAAAGGGACGACGGCACGACGAGGAGCGTGGGTAACCGGTCCTAGACCCGGGACGAGCCGCGGCTGGTTTGTTAGACATACCGGGCCTGCCGATCTACATCTACAAGACACAATAGCCACGGTCCATGATTTTCTTTGATATCCCGATTCCATCCGTCGTCAATCACGTACCCAAGCCTCCTTGAGTACCATGAATCGTCAAGAACGCCATTCAACCGCATCGCCAAGGCCTGTATAGGTGTATTCCATGGCTAGCCGCATGCGGCTCTCCACGCATCACGCATGGCATGAGCAAGCGACCTTGAGATCCTTCGGCCAACAGTGTTTGGCATCACCTAGCTCCAGGGACTGCGGGTTAATTTGGCGAGGGGGTCAGTCTGCTAGCTGGCATCCTCTATTAGTCGGTTCCACCTCGTTACTCACTCACTACCATTACAAACGCACGAAGAGTATAATACGTAGCAGCACCCATCGCCCATTCAACTAACAAAAGAAGATGTTGAATTGAGGTAAGCTCGTGCCTAATATACATGTATATGACGGCAAATAGGCCGAGGAAGTAGATGGCAACGACGATCTCCCATCTTTATTCCCGTAATGTGTCTTTAGTACCTCATCGCGCTATTCCATAGTACATTCTTTGTATCGTTATTATACGTGTGTCGTTGGTTTTCCCTGGATCCCATTGTAAATCTCCGGCAATTGCGCCCGCTCGCCCGTTCTGTCCCTGTCAGTGAAGACGTATGCAGGTCTAATCGTCCAGTCGTTCTTATATGTAGCTTGATTTCCCCTCCTGTCGGAAAACGCCGGGGGAAAAAGAAAAAAGCAGTTCTGATGATGTTGTCTAATATGCGACCCCTTTCTGTGTCCTCAAAACTCCGAAAAGCAAGTAACGAGTCGACAAGTAATGAAATTCTCACCACCACCAGCTGCAGAGGAAAAATATAACCCTAATAGGTAAGGATATCTTCCTCATCGCTCTGGTCGCCGTTCCACTCGCCGTCAAAGTCGTCCGACGAGGGCGAATCGCGAAAGTCGTCCATAGAGTACTTGTGCTCTGTCGGCTTCTGGTTATCGATTTCCACTTGCACGAGGTCGCAGAGACCATGAACAAAGTCGGCATCCTCGCCCCCGTCCCGTGGCATCTTCGACGCGACTCTGGTGGTTTTGCTACAGTTCGGTTGAAGCGAGCCTTGGAGGCCAGCAGCGAGTTCGTCCTCGCTTTCCTCGCTTTTCTCGTCGTCCGCATCATGATGCTTCGGGGCAGGCACGTCTCTTATGGACCACTGGAGTTGTGCAGCCAGACGAGAGGTCTTGATATCAACAGTTTCGGCAAGATCGCTGTCTCCACTTTCGTTTAGGCCTGTCAGCAGCGAGTTGTCTGCGAGTCTAGTGCTTCGTCGAGTTGGGGGTTTGGACGCCTTGACATTCCACAAGCTCTTAACTCTCATTTCTTGACGTGGGTGCTCCCTCTGTTCCTCTTCCTGCCCAAGGGGGTCCATGTCTTCCGCTTGCTGCCCAAGGATCGACACAGGGGGCTCCATCTTTCGCCGAAAAATTGCGGTCATCTTTTCCACCCAGGTCTTCCGGAACTCAACCCGCTCGCGTAAACTGACATTCATCTTAGCTCCAAGTACAAGTTGCCGAAGATTTGGCAGTTCGGGTGCGCTCGACACAAGACTTCGGAATAGCATCTCAGCTGTACTTATACTATCAAATCGCATGTAGTCAATCTCAATCGACCGAATCGATGCAGGCCATGTTGGAACCTCGCCATTCTCAAGGATATGGTCGTAGAGAGGGTCATCGTCGTGGTAGTGCTCATGGGTCTTGTAGTATAGCAGATTCATGTGCAGATGGGTCAAATTGGGGCAAGAGTCTCTCAAGACACGGAGGAAGCCCAAACTCAAAGATATACAATGATTCAGAGTGAGTCTTTCCAATGTCTTGCCGTGGGTGAGCAAGAAATCCACCAGGTCATCCGCGGTCACTTCCCAGCAATTGATCAGCTCCAGATGCTTAAGTGTTTTAGGGAGGAGCCCCAGTAGATTAGAATCGGCCAGAGTAGACGATTCCAAAATGAGGTGCCCCAAATAAGGCAGAGCTGCAATGGCGGCGGCGAGGTCTTTAATAGCACGTGCATCTCTCTCCTCCAATATTTGCGTAGAAGCCGATTTACTTGTCATGGACGGGAGCTGGTAGTTGACGAAGGCTACCTTTCGTAGGCTTGCAAAACTTGGACTTCGGTGGATCGCCTCGAGTCCGCCCAAGGGAAAAATGTGCCCGGCAAGGCGCGCATTCCACTTCCAGCTACGTAGCTGGATGGGTGTAATCTTGTCGCCTCGATCCTCATCCTGTGGCGGCGATGACCCCAAGATCTGTAGCAGATTACTGGGATATTTGTATCGGATCGTGTCCTCGAGAGCACGATATGGTGCATTGTCCAGATAATGGTATAGCTCGAGATCAAGTAAATTCGGAAGATACGGCACCATGTCGTCTAGGCGCAGGTAAGACCCCCCGTACTTCAAGTGAAGAATATGGCCAACATCGATCCGTAGAATCTTGACCTTGGGGCGGTAATTGATCAAGGTGGTGTTTGGAGGCTGACTTAACGTTCTAGAGAGCAGCCGGAAAGCGAATGGGTCAAGAATGGGAGGACATTTGTACAAGGCAACCATGGCAGGTTCATATACAAGTCTCCCGAGACGGCCAACGGCCAATAACTCGCGCATTGCAAGAACCACATCCTCCAAACGTGCATTGGAGTCGCAGAGAGGGGCTGCGATGTGTTCGAAAACACGTTTCCAAACGTGGTACGGCAGTTCAGCACCGGCGTAGCTGTAATCTTTTGCATTCTCAGATTTCTTAATCTTCTTGTTGACGCTCGCTGCAATCTCAGATGTCTTCACCTCCTCCCCTGCAAATGAGATTTGATCTCGGTAAGCCAGTTTGCTTCGGGAAGTATTGCTGGGCTTCTCGACGACGGCGCCGACATCTCGACCCGGGTTCCCCTTGAAGTTTGCGTCGAGGGAGTCGTCTCCATCATCTTCCGCATCCGACTCAAGGTAGGAGATTTTGGTGGCACTAGTACGGGAACTTTTGCGAGGGCATTTGTTGGCAACTTTCAAGTCAGGTTTGGGACGGGTCTTGCGCTTTCTCGTCAATGCTGGTAGTGCGGGGTTTTTATGAGGACGTCGAGGAGGATGTCGAGGTGCCTTATCATCCGATGAGCTGAATCGATGGCGCGACACTGAAGATCCTAAATGCGTGGGTGCAGGAAGCGGAGTATCAGTTGCACCGGCTGAAGTGATTGCTCGTGTCACACGAGTAGGCGAACGTAGAGGATGAGGAATAGAAGGTGATGGCTTAGGCAGTTTAGCCAGCCTCGGCAGAGGTGGTCGCACAGGACGACCAGCAACGTATGCGTCCGGCATGATTGGTACAGTATTTGGGGGCTGCGTGGACTTGAGGAGGTGGGGGGTCTGTGATAGACAAGCGCTACGCCGGTTACCTAGCACGATACGGAACGCGGAATGCTTGGGGGGATGTGCGTGCCACAACCATTCCGAACTGCCCCGGTTGCTTGGGAAGTGGGCACGAAGATAGCTTGACTGAGGCTACCTCAGTGGGCAGGTGTGGGGAAGAAATGAACGCCTTGAAGGCGAAGATTTAGGGGAAGTTGAAGTGCGCCGGTAGGAAGACAGCCCAGGGCGTTCAGTTCGGAAGCAGCCAAAAGTAACGCCAAAAGGAACGTGGGTGACACAGTTTGAGAAACTCGTGAATTCACAATTCACTGCAACCGCCTTGACAAATGAGGAAATGGGTTGAAGGCGGAAAGGCAAGGATTATGATGTGACATATGCATATGCATGTCGAGATTCTTTATTGCTGATAAGCATTTATTGAATTCGGTACTCCCGTGGATCGGGAAATACGATGTACCTGGCGGAAGGATCCGCTTTTTCGCACACCAGGCTGACCAATCGTCTGCGAACTGACACACATGCACAGAGGACCGGACTTACATAATGTTACGATGTATCTGAAGTCCATGACAATCAATTGCCTTTGCTATGCAACTATCATGCAGCCGCCATGTAAATGTGATTTCGACGGCTCTCTGAGGGGCTGCCCTTAATATAGATTATGGATCAGCATTTCCGCCTTGGGAGGAATAGCCTTATTATCTCTTTAGTAATCATTCTCCTTGGGAAATCCTCCAAGGTTCCTAGACAGCACACCGAGCTGCCTAGACAGGATTTAGGGGTTTCTCAACAATAATCCGCGTTTCGATATACGACAGGAGCATCTCAAACCTGCAACTCCATTATTTTCTAAAAGATTGTCCACAGCCGCATAATACACTATGAGGGTGTCCCTGATACTCTCTAGTTAGCGGCATGCCATGCATCAAGTCCCAACCTCCCTTAACAACCCCACAACTACCCCGACCTGTTCCAACCTCTATGGCACCTTTCTTTTTTTAGCCCATATATGTTATGTGGCTTTGCATACAAGGAATTAGAATCTTGAGTATTGTAATGTTTCGGCCGAGGGGCTTAATATCCATTTTATTTCACTCTTCCCCTGGACCCAAGGCTTATCAGGGGCACTCTTGGACTTCACGACCAGCTGGTTCTTATATAAATGGGATCTAGGCTGATATGCTTAGGTAGTGTAATAACCCAGGGCTTGAGGCTAGTTCCTATCGGATAGTCGACTGATGCACTGATGCTACCTTGCTTTCAACTTGGCTAGGTTATCATAGTAAATAAGTACTAGTCCGCTGAAGATCCCACCTGCTTTGCAATATACACTGCTGTAGGAAGCGATGGGTCTAGGGGCTATTATTACTCTTGTAGTTGACTACTGGCTTTTGCCGGACGAAGGCGATATGCTGGCCAGAGAGTGTGTCTCTCAGCGTACAAGTAGGGTAGCCAGTCCCTTCTCAGTGGCTTATCAACTTGCTAGTAATTACGGCTTGAAAAAAAGGGTATTAGTTGCATAAAGCCTTTTTAGAGCGTCTCGATATATCGTTGCTTGATATTCCTCTCCAATAATGCTATCTGTGCTGTTCCGTGGCCAGCTGCTACTTCTTTACTAATGATATACTTAGCAACGATGACAAAAATACAACCGGGTCTCTAATTCTTTCTTTGAGCGTGCTTCACGGGAGCCTAGCGTTTAGGTTCATGGAGGTAGTCGACCAGAAACATGGTCTATAGCTGGAGTGCTGGAACAAGGTCCTGCAAGCTGGAATTCTGCATATCATCGACACTGGGACACACACTACCGGCTTGACAGGGAAATTCATAACGGATGGCCTTTTGCCATAGCAGAATCATTTGTCGATCATTGTGGCAGAAAGCGGATTGCCTATAACATCCATAATGGAGTGTTTGTCAGGTCTAATCGTACAGTATGTAAAGCCAAGTTCCAGTCGCCAGGCACAGCGTATGATGATGGCACCTAACTTGAGTACTCCCCCATTAACGCCCTAACATAAGGATGCTTATGTTGTTCTTAAATTACTTAGTTATATACGGGGTCGAGATAATTTCCCTGAAACTGAAGACGCTGTGGATCGGATGAGTACAATAGATGATGAGTTCTTGCAAAGAGTCACGCCATCTGTTGCTGTTGAAGATGCTGAATTTGACCTAGAACCTAGCCGCCAACCGAGCCAGGGTCTATATATAAGTACACCATACTTAAGTGATTAAACGGGAATGGTGCCACCGTCAACATAATATGATTTTCTTCTCACTTACAATTTGACCTGGCCATAAATGCGACATTTGTTTACTACATAGTACAACCCAATAGGATGGTGACAGTAGGTACCTAGAGCTACGGGTAGGAGTTCCGTGTTCCCTCGGTCGCAACAGATGGGATCAGCCTTGCAACGTGATCAAATTGCGACAAGCTGTTAGTGAGTTGCCTCTGTAACCACCAAGAGGTGCGGTGAAATCGAAGTCTCCTACTAACACGTTTGGGACCACCTAAAGCCCCCCACAATTGGCGCTTCTCACTAAGTACATCCCCCAACTCAGTAACGCTAATAGTCTGCATTAACAGGTGGATGCTTTATTAAGAATAGACGGGAATCACAGCGAATGAACATTGGAAGCAGTCAACCTGCAGGGGGGGTCGACGTCCACAAATTGAATGCGCTCTCCCACCCAAACCTTTGGTGGGTCTTCGCGGTGCGCGTCTATCTTTCATCTTCCTTTTTCTCTTTACTCACACGACTCTGATGTCTTATCATCCACATCGCATGGTCACGATCCTAAGCCATCATACCTTTTCTATAGTCGTGGGCTTTTATACTCACATCGCCCTTACCCTGTTAACCACCTCAGCCGCCGTAGCCGCCGTTTAAAGGGGCAATCGCAGCCGGAGGTCTCCATGCAGACGTAAATGTGTTGCATCTGTCGTTCTGACCTAAGGAAGTAGTTTATGCTGCACCACTCACTTCACACCGTATCCACGCACCATCATATCCACGCAACGGCTAGCTGGCCCTTTCCTGCCTGTCACTGGAATAACTCCCGGACTGCCTTCCGGTTTGCGTATATTCTCACGCCTATCTACTGGCAATCCAATTTCTATTGGTGGATAGGTCACTCCACCATCACCACTCATCTATCCGATCTCGTAATTCTGATGATGGTCATTCAGTCATCGTGATCACTTTTGTCCGCGCTGAATTCAGCTGTGTTCTGAAAGAAATATCTGGGACGCAACTCAGCTTTTGTCTCGCAGGAAGCCGCGACAAAGTGGCGAGCTGCGCCCATGTCGTCCTTCGGATATGGCGACTGTCACTCCTTACAAACGCGAACTACCTTTCATTCACCGCGCCTGGAAAACAGCTTTTCAGTATGCCGGCCGGAAACTGACTACGGTGAACGGTGACAGTCCTGTCAATGGTGATGAAACGCTGCGCGGTGTTAAGAGACGACGCTTGGGTGACGATTCGTTCGAGTCGGCCCTGAATGGCTCTCTTGGCCATTTTCTGCCGGAATGTCCTGATGACTTCGAGAAGGTCTTTCGAGTCGAAGTCCTCAAGATCATCCAAAATGGCAGCCCCACTTTTCAGGCCGAAACTCTGTTGAACGGGGCTAAGTCTCCTGCGAAAAAAGACATCCCGAATATCAGGATTCGCTGTAGACTAACCATTTATTGGTTCAAGAACCGGGGGGATGGCAAGGAGTACCGGGCCCTCTATAGCGACAATCAGATCTGCACTATCAAGGTCTTTCAGGATGGTAACGGAGCTGCTCCCATGGCGAGAATTTACCTGGCATCGCCGTTCCAGATCCCGGCAGACAAGATCTACGTGGAGCGAGACGACGACTCTAAGGGTTTTGGCCTGGATGATGAGTATATGATTGGGGTGGAGCTCGAGTCTGCCGGAGATCCTCGCTGGCCACCGCTCGACCTTCTGCCCAAATCTGACGCTCGTGATGCTGCTCCTGATCGCCGACGGCATTGGGTTCTGTCCACCCAGTTCATATATAGATTTGACAAACACCGCTGGACTAGTCCTGTCAAGTTCAGGAAACGCCCGGGCGAAGACCTACCGACTGAATTCAGGATGGATATTGACCTGAGGTGGTCCGCTGGTCATGCGATGGGAACCAAGGCAAAGATTGGGCAGGAGCCTTCACCTCCAGATGTCAAGGCATCCAGCGTGGACGGTGCCTTAGAGCCTCTGACTAACGGCCATGTCAACGGTAGAGTTGAGAACCTCACAAACGGTCACGTGAAGGATACACCACACGACATAGTAATTGACGAGGATGAAGAGCCTGAAGAGGCGACAACGCCCAGCCGCTCACTCAGACATAGAGAGAAGCAAAATTACAACTTGAAGCTTCTGAGCGACAAGGCGCGAGGCAAGGAGCGGAAAGAGCGGAAACGGCGCAAGGCGGCTGCTGATGCTGAAGCAAAATCGGGACAAGTAACCTGGGTCCTGCCTCGTACCGGAAAAGTCGTTGTAGACAAGTTCGCTTGCCTGCGGTGCTTTGCGGAACACTCCTCGATGGCCGAATTGCGGGAGCACTTGGAATGCCATACAGACTATAAGCATTCCTATCCATCTAATGGCAACATCGTGGTGATCACCCCCCACGGTCAAGCTACTCCTCGCATTTCAAAGTCTTACTTGCTCGAGCCCCACGGCATGGATGACCACGAAAGCGACATAGAAGA
The DNA here is from genome assembly GCA_004155055.1 of Monosporascus sp. CRB-8-3. Taxonomy (NCBI): domain Eukaryota; kingdom Fungi; phylum Ascomycota; class Sordariomycetes; order Xylariales; genus Monosporascus; species Monosporascus sp. CRB-8-3. The sequence continues at coordinate 48,506 of QJNZ01000593.1, forward strand.
ACAGCCTTCCCCACCAAAAGCCCGAAGAAGTTATTCCCGGTCCAAAAGTTCGCAGGTAAAGCCCACCACTGTATTATCGGCTCGAGTGTTCACGCTGACACCAGTATAACTAGCAACCCGCATTGCCGACTAAACCGAAAGATACAAAACAAGTCATCCCCAACAACAAGCAGCCCATCTACGACCCACTTAGTAAGCAGCTCTTGGAACCAGGATCGCGGGTCGACCCTCCTGGGGTGGATATGTCGTGGCTTCTGCAAAAGCACCGGGACATCATCCGAGATTACAGCGATCTACATCAGGATGAAAAGGAGTTCCTCACCGAGTGGGACGCCTTCGTCATCCGGGAAGGCGTCACTACGGAGCCTCACCTTCAGGAGGTTTACTTGGATTTCGTGCAAAAGAAGGCCTCCTGGATGCTCGCCTACCAGAGCCGCATGACCGAATTTGCCAAGCATCTCAGCTATCTAACAGCAAGAAAAGCCTTAACAGAGGAGACAATAGCCAGAGCTCTCGACATCCTACGGCAGGCGAAATCCCAAAAGCGCATGGAGCAACCTGAACGCCCGAAGACCCCTTCTCCTCGGACGGAAACCCGCAAGTCCGCATCAGGCTGCGCTGCGTGCGGCCAACCGGTCCGAGGGCCTTCGACCTTGATCTGCGCTAATTCAGTGAGTTTCCAGGCCGTAAAATCTTCACCATATACGTAGCTAACGCTCCGGAAGGAATGCACCCGACCTTTTTACCACGATGATTGCATACGTGCAGACGCGGCAATACCCGTCGAGTCCCGCAACTGGCGATGCAACGACTGCTACGTGAAAGAGGAGACAGCTGCCGAAGCTCGGCCAGCGAGCCTACTGAGCTGATCATAGGTGCTTTGGAAATTACGAATGCTACTCCATGGGACAATGACACTCAGTCTCGAAGACTGAGTAATTACAAGCTAGTTTCAGGAGTTATCTGGAGCCGGGCCCCACTTTAGCTCGTGTTGGTCACGGGATATGAGACGGGAGAAACGTGCGGTCTGATTTGGGGCCCTCATCCAGGGGCGCTCATCCGCATTTGTACGTATGTAATGTAAGGCGCCGATTTAGGGTATGTAGCTAGCGAATCTGCATTTTATCTAAAACTAAAAGGTTCCCCAGATTCCTTTCAATAAGTGAAACATGGGAATGGAAACTTTAACGAGAGTGTGAGTGCGAGCTGCCAGATCTGACGGATAAGTAAAACTTCGCTGCCCCATACGATCGGGTCCAGTGGCAATTTCGGACTTAAGAGTAGAAGTGCCGTTATGCTTTGCTGTCTGAACCTGTATGTTCACAGAGGGCCTGTCCCTCTATACTTTTGCAGACAATCCAAGATACAAAATTTGGTTCTTGACTTCTGAGCATAGATAACTCCCCTTTCGGACCGGCTGTCGAAGTCTTGCAAGACCCTGCGTAGCAGGGGACATTCACGACTACCACCAGTTGGGTACAATGCGGAAAAGGCAAAGGGCATCCAGCAGGGTCTTTGCATTGGAAATGTTTGGCTACACGGCCCTGACCGTCTTGCGGACTATACGAGGTAGCTCACTCACGGGCAGATAGCGTTTTTCTTTTTCATTTTTTTATTCCCTAGGTACGATGAGTATGAGGGAGGGATAAGCGGCACTTCGATTGTCCCTGTGGTTATCGTTGTGCGAGACGGGTTGTTCCACGTTTGGTGATGAGGCTTATCCTTAACTTCTCCACGATCAATAAATTTCGCTCTTCCGGAGTAACAGAGAACCGGCCCTTCTCCTTTGTATGCGATATAACGAGACAAGCATGCCTATTTTCGAAGAGGAATTTTTCTCTTGAAGTGTGCTTTTTCATAGGAATAGGAAACGAAAGGGGTTAGAGACTGGTTGCGTTGATGCCCTAGGCTACGCCCCTGCGACTTACGAAATCCCTCGGCTGGGTATTGTGCGCACTCTAGTCTTGGCAGTTATTGCGATCTTTAAAAAGCTGTGCTAAAAGCTGTACTGCCTCGTCGGACTCGCCTGGTTGGCATGTTTATCGTAACGCCATATATATCATGATCAGACGGCAGAGTTTCAACAGAGAAATGTCGATACAACGCCGATGTTTTCGGTTTCGAAGAAAGACTCAGAGCTTCTGTCGGGTTTGTCATAAAATGGCATCGCCGATTTTCATAGCTCCCTGTACCCCCCATTATTCAAGCACGCATCCTTAAGGATAATTAGTAGAATCCCCCTTCCCCCAGCTCCCCAAGATATCGCCCCTATACTCTCCCATACGACCCTAGGCCAGGGTAAACCTTTCACATATCACTAAAACCTGCATGTCCACCAACCCATCAGTTACGGTCCTCCGTATGCTCAACGTCAGCAGTCTCTGCCTTGACCATCTGCTCGACCTGCTGCTTCTGAGCGCCCTCGGTACCCTCCATCAGAGTCTCGATACGCGTCTTTGCGAAACGCCGGGCCGGCACCCTGTTCTTGAAGAGGATGTCGAGCTCGGCGTAGGTGCGGCCTTTGGTCTCGGCTGTGGTGTCGGCGAGGAAATATTAGCCATCCACTTCACTGATCATACCATTATCCACTTGCACATCCCTTCTTCACCTAACTCGAGTACCAAACAAGATAAAATTACTCCCCCAACAGACTCAACACCACTACATGGCCTTCCTAACACTCACTCATACAACATGCACAGCGAAAGGACGGCGAGTCGACTTACGAAGGCGGAAATACAGATAAACCCAAAACAGGGCGTTGATCCCGGCCCAGAAGAACGCCGACTTGGGACCCCAGTTCCACTCGGCGGGGTTGATCTGCCGGTACGACACGACGTTGACGAAGGCGATATTGATGGCGTTGTAGGCGTTGCGGGCGAGAATGATGGACTTGGCGCGCAGCCGCGTCGACGGCATCTCCGACACGATCGTGTACACCACTGGTCCCACGGAGAAATTGGCCGTCGCGCTCATTAGGAGGACCATCGTGCCCGCGGCCCAGGCCTCGGCCGTGCTGGGCGGAGTGTGGATCCCCATGAAGCCCGTTATCCTGCGCTCGTATGAACCCTGGTCAGCAGAGGGTGTAATCATCCTACCCACGAGACCACATGCCATGTTGCCAGTTAGGCAAGTATGGGGGCAGTTATCTGCCAGTCTGGAATGTGTCTTCCGGGAAGGGGAGAAAAACGTACATGAGGAGTACGAACATGACAGCCATGCCGCCGAGCATCAGCGTCTTGCGGCCGATGCGCTCGAGCACGAACCAGCTGAAGAGGGTGCCCAGGAAGTTGAGTCCGTTCTGGCCCCAGGTGAGCCGGAACGAGTCGCCGTCGGAGATGCCGGCCTGCTGGTAGAAGAGGGTCGACAGCCCGCCCAGTGCCGTGCCCGACATGGTTTGCGCGATCCACGTCATGCACACGATCTCGGTGCGCCGCCCGTCCACGCCCCTGAAGCAGTCCATATACTTGGTCCCCTCGGCGACCTGCTTCTCCATCTGGTCCGTGTAGATCATGTCTTTGGTCTGAGTTAGACTCTGGTACTTCTATGGTTGTAGGGGGGTTCAGTGCAATGAGAATTTGATCATGTAGAAGAAGATTGGAGAACGGGAAGTGGGACTTACAGGCCATGTAGGCATCGGCCTCTCGCTGCGAGAATCCGGAGCTCCTGGCGAGCCGCTTCAGCGATTCCTCGGCGCGGGCCTTGTAGCCCTTTCGCACGCACCACCAAGGCGATTCAGGGGCCAGATACGTGCCGATGGCGATGGGGAGTGGCCATATCCACTGTAGCGCGAAGGGTATCTTGTAGCTAGAACAGCGTCAACGAGTGAAGGAAATCCTAGGATGACATATCCCAATTGGTTCGTCATCTTGATTCCGCACTGTAATATCCACAGAAGCGAGCCTTCCATCAACAACCGCGTTAGGATACTCACCCCCATTCGTCCTCCCGAGATACAAACCCAACCAATACACCGGAAGAAACTTCGAAATCAAAATGTCAGCAATCTCTGTTTACGCACATTGAGAGCTTAATTCTTACTGAACTGGCCGATAATCCAGCATAGATTGACATAAGCAGTGAGGTAATGTCGTAGTGCGACCGGACACACCTCAGCGGCGTAGGCAGTGGTCATCGTCTGGAATATACCCCTGTGCAATGAGCCTCATTAACTACTGGCTAGGAGTCTCTGATCTCAAGCTGCACTGCATGATAGGAGTTCCGATTCTTCCTGAAAATGAGGTCGCCATAAGGAGGTATGCGATATCCCTGAAATCTACTCACCACGCCATGCCCTGAAAGAATTCCCCTACGAGGAAAATGGCAAGAGTCGGCGCGAAGAAGGGGAAGAATACAAACGCCGTGATGGCGATCAGACCAGGCAGTATCGTCCAGCGGTAGCCGAAGAGCTCGGATGTCCAGCCCGCGATCTTGAAAAAGGAGGCAGTGAGATATAGCTTCCAGGGCCAGGAGGTTTCATTGGTAGGAGAGAAGTTACCTGCAGCCCAGTTATCTCCCCCACGTTCTTGGCTCCCGTGATCCCGTTCTGCCAGTTGGCTGGTATCTGCAGCTTGCCGTTTGGGGCCGGTGTGCCGAATTTCTCGAGGAAGGCCGGGTATGCGGTGTCTGCGGAGGAGATCAGCGTCGGTCTCACTCCCACCCTTGTGCTTTGGGGACTTCTGTTTTCTCCGCAAAGCTTAAACTAATCCGGGGGATCGAAAACATACATGATCCAACCACTGAGGTCTGGTAACCTTCCATCTACAAAGTCAGGAGTCAGTCAAGTCTCGCCCGGATGGCCTCGGGATATCTCTTAAGTTCGGCTAATCGAGGCCCATGCCGAAAGCTGACAACGGATTTGGAGCAATGCGTTGATACAAGGTTATCTAGATTCTAGAGGACCACCCACAATAAGGCATGATGATAGCACCATCGACCACGCAATAGCTTTTGGGTACACCTTCAATGCGGTGGAGAGCTTCATATTTCTCTCCCTCTCATTGGCGTCGTTCGCTTCGCTCACCAATCTCTAAAATGTCTTTTAGTATATGGCATTCTACAATGTTGTGGGTAACAGTAGGGTCGCTAGGCGGCCTCTACAGTATAGTGGCTCACCATGAAGTCCTCCACATTCGCCGCAATCCGCCTCGCGATTTCGGGGTCGATTCGCGCCGTCTGTCCGCCATCATCCCGAAGGCTCTCAGGGTCCTTCTCATCGTTTCTTTTCTCATCTGTCGTATTTTGGCGAGTCGTAGGCTCAGATGGTACGATATCTGCCGATTCCCTCCGATCCCCAGGTCGTAAGGCCATTTTGACGGAGTACAGTCGAGTGGAGGAAAGTCAGTCTATCACTGATATACCAGCAAGTCCCATTGGATGCGAGATAATCACCCTACAACACCTCAAGGGGTCAGTTAATGGTCTATAGGTAACGGATGGTGTGGCGAGGGGTCGGTGCTATTCATATCTGCTATGGATCTGTTGCTGGTAGACACATAAGATAACGCACATGACCATCATTCCCCCCTGATACCGCACCTCATACTAAGGCAGGGATAGAGATCGGCACATGGTCCGTAGCACTGCTAGCCGGTGGAATCTTGCTGATTGGACGGATCGATCCTCTCTGCTCCAGCGTTGTAGCGGTCTTCTGCGGGGTACCGAACAGCATTTCAACGGGCATTAGTGTCAAACTTTGTTATCAGTTATTTTCGGGTTATCGTTCTAGACTCTCTCCGTCGCCCGATGCAGAAGGTGACATGGTCGGAGAACGGATGAAGCTTTTCGATGACGCCCTTGACAGAATCTTCACTGTTGCTACGGGTCACGGTCTATTTACGCCAACTCGAGGAAAACTTCGGCTTACCCCACATATATGTGAGGGCCGTTACAGTGATAAAATGATGTTGGGGAAATTATTTTGCAGATTCTAACTCGATAATCTTTAGAGTTACAAGGCATAATGCAGTTTGTTAGGTACAGAACGCAATCATAGTGTAGATGGAGGCACCAAAGTGCACAGACAAGTTCGAGAGGACTTTCGCTCCCTCTTACCAGTTGGATTTTAACATGGATCGAGTGAAATTGATACGGAGTGACATTGATTAAGCTAAAGGCTCTCTAGGAAATGCAGCTATGGATCTATATGTCACCTTACAGCCAAGCCTGGGCGCCTGTGAACCCAGTTACTGTCGCTTTCATATAGGGGCCTGTTCCGTAGCGCAGACAGCTCGAGTCCCAATGGGGGATCTCGATAGTTTAGAAGACACCCAACGTCCCGTTTCTAATACACTAGTACTGTGCCTTAGGAGGTTCCTTAGGATTTATAGAGTTTTCCAAAGACGCTGCTGGAAATCGTGACTACCACCATTGCTGGACACGAGGATTGATCGGGGACCCCTACGGTTTGGTCGTCAGCTAATATTGTTCGACAGTAGCATCCCAATTAGGCGCATTCCCACCTCGGTCTGGCAGCGAAAGTGGAAGAATAACTGAAGTCCTGATGAGTTGTAATCGTCTTTTGACCTCTTTAGGAGAACAAGTGACCCCATAGGTTCCTCCAACCTCATACTCTACCTCTCCTGTTGATATTAGCAATACGGTCTACGTGTTTACTGAAGCCGTACTTTGAGGTATGATGGAAGCAAAGTAAGAAAGGTGGTGGGAATTCTGTCTGTAGGTCCTATCGCTCAATTCCCATAGTTGACTCCATTTGCCCGCGGTTAACAAGGCATCGATATAAAGACATCCCATCAACCAACAGGTATGTGGTCTTGCACACAGCCCAACAAGGCAGACTGGCATACATAAGTCTAAGGGTAACAGTCATTGATATAGGCAAGGACATGCCTTCACAATGCCGCCAACCGCATGCCATCTGAGCATTGCGGGTTTCAACAGGTCATGTATGACTCTTCTCTAAAAGCATACACGGTACGGTATAGTGAGATGTACATTGGTTCCGACCCGATTCTGAGTGGTGTCTCTGCGATTCCCGCTTCTAGTTCAACGACGGTTCATAACAAGGTATGTTTCAGCATACCTTGCGTGGCTATGTATGGTTACAATATGCGTACACTGGTCCTGATTGGTCCTTATAACAATCATTGCGCCGAGCAAAAATGAATGCAAGGGATGAACATTACAGGGCGTTTTAGCTATTTTTAGACCAATACAGCTGTCCCTTAAAGCGGTCCCTGACGCTGATCTGTGAAAAGAGAAGGCGATTTTACACATGAGCATCCGAATAGCTACCAAGTTGACGTTCGTCGTCCAACCCAGCTCCTATCTATAAATGGGGGAAACTATTTGCGTGGCATTCCAGGCACTCGGGTACCCCGGCCTCGATTCGGAGTCGCAGCATACAGTATCAGATGTTGGTACGCCCGGTATCGCCTCCTCAGCCCCACGGCTCGCAAGCTCACCGACGCGGAAGCCTCGTCTATCCGGGAGTTTTATGGAGTTCGACCGGGAGACTTCACAATATTTAATATCGACCTGGAACGCTTCGAAGTTCACAGATGGAATAACGAGCACATCTCCTTCGTATCCATCTATACTTTATAACCCAACATATCAGTTCAAGCACTTCACGAACCAAAAGGAGTCCGCTACTAAAGCATAAAGACTCGGGATCCCAATCATGAAATAACTTCTCGTCAAACCATAATTCCGAGTTTTGTACCCTAAAAGAAACTCACCGCCCAAAATGGTCCGACCAACTCTGTCTGTAGTCCTGCTACGTAAGTACGCCGACCTCAGTACACATCTCGCCTTCTAACACTTGTCAAAGTCGCCATCACCGCGCTTGCTGCGCCTGCACCGTTGCCCCAGTTACCAGACCCGGCCCAGGAGAAGAACGTGGGTAACGGGCAGGGCAGGCAGTTCATCGGCGGCCAGTGCCTCACCTCGGCTGACTGCAACAGTCGCGACACCAATACATGCTGCGCCACCCTCGGCGGCATCGGCGTCTGCTCAGCGGCATCGGTCGCGGGTACCCCAGCCAAACCGGTGCAGGGAAAGACCGGCTGCGGCTTCGGGGACGGTGCTGCCGGGGCCGCTCCGGCACCCAGCACTACGCCTGTTGCCGGCGCAGACGGAGCGAACGGCGGCAGTCCGGCGCCCACGCAGACTACTGGATCCAACGCGGGTGCCGATGGGACCGTTGGTGGAGGCAGCGGCGAGAACCCGAACGTTGGCACCGGGAACGGCCGGCAGTTCATCACTGGTGAGTGTTTCAGCGATGCGGATTGCGCGAGTGGCTGTTGTTCGCCAACCGACCAGAGTCGCACCAAGGCTGCTTGCGCAGTTAGACTGGTCGCTGAGGAGACCCGAGGGTGCGGCTTCGTAAAGCTTGCATGATTCATTTCATGGCTGTTGTCACACAGCCGCGCTCGTACGAGCGATGCTGTTAGTTGTGGAATGTTCCGGTGGACCACTGACGTTTAGAAGGCGTTACGATCTCCATTTTTGACTGGCAGTTGGCGTTAGGTTGTTTGGTTTCCCGAGATATATAGTTACATTTGCGAGATACGGTAATCCAATGAGCGCTCGAAGTACTTGGAATGCTGGTTAGATTTGTTAATAGCACCTGTTTTGATCTCATGATCATTTAGTCTCTGCTTAACATTGGAACGCTGGAATTGGATGTGGTGGTCTTCAATGCTTTGTATGCTTTCTATGTCGTGATAGAAAGTCGTCGGAAATAGATTATATGCCCTCTAGATTCCATGTTAAGTGACCAGCCTAGAAGGCCTTGGACTACGCAACTATATATGCACGGAGGCGCCGGCCGTCTTACCCTATTCTAACCCCTATCCCAACAAAAGCATGGGTCGGTATTTGGGTACTACTGGGACTCCTCACCCGCTGGCCAAAGACTCGCATAGCACTCTGAGGACTCGCATAGCACTCTGAGATCTCAGCACTGAATCTGGTCTGCTAGTGTGTTTGGCTTTCCGAGTAGAAACCGTTTATCCACTTGCGCTTTCTAATGTTAAACCTTTGGTAAAGGCCTCCAAGAGCTGGATTGTTTTGTGGTCGTCAATGGCTGCCATATATCGCTTGGTCATGGCGTGCATACCCTCTCCTTCGCTTGCGTTGAGTAGGTAGCAACGACCCAGCTGAAAGTAGACAAAAATGGATGTATATATTCCGCCATAACTTCTTCGTCTCGTTCCATAGTCGGACCGCCGAATCCGGCCAATGACTTTAGGTAATGGTCGATGATGTCGTTCTCATGGGCCCGTCTGTCCTCCACGATCAGGGCGCCACCCACGAAGTACGCGAGGTCGTGGAAAGCCGAGCTGATATACATGATTTGGAAGCCGACGAAGTTCGGTGACCCGTCTGGGGTGAGGTAGACATTCCCGGTGTGTACGTCTCCACGTAGCAAACACTGGAACTTCGGGTTCCTGGTCTTGTAGTACGTTCCGAGGACAGCGACTGCCCCCCTCTGATCTCGCAGGTAGTCTAAGACTGCGGGTCCGTCGTCCGCGCCGATCCTCGCGTCGTAGGTTCGCATGAGGCCCAGTATGAGCTGCCCATAGTCCGGGGTGATCCAATGATAGTCCTCCTGCTTCATGCCCCACGTCCCTGTGTGCAGAGCTGCAATCTGTTCTATGACAAATAGAACGCACTCTACAGGCAATGTCCGTAGAGGATCGGTGAACTCGCATTCTTTGTGGGTCAGGTTGTCCATCACCACGACGCCGTGATCTGCTCACCAGACCTTGGGAAGGTTCATTCGCAGCTTAGGCGCGATTTTGGAGAAAAATCGCTCTCGCGCTGGTAAATCCTCGCGAGGAAAGGGTGCGCGGCCAATTGGTCCGGATTGAATCCCCCCCTTGATGCAGATGTGTGTCGGTCTGCTTTCGCCTTTGGCGATGCCATCTTCATACCTGATAGTAAAGAACAGCTTGCTGGAAGTTGTGTGGATAGCCTTTGTCGGCTCGATTGCCTCGACTCTGTGCTCGGGTATGCTGGAAAGCTAAGATGCGGTCACTTCTTCCGGGGTGCATTGCAACGACGTCGGCTCCGGCTCCGGCAAATCGGACGGAATTTGAGTAGCGCTCGTGGGAAGGTGGTGAGCGTATTGGACTAAAAACGACGGAACGACTTTATTCGGGTGAATTCAAGTTAAGCAGTTGCGCGGCATGCTGACGCAGGAGCAGAACGGGGTGGCGTTTTAATTTATATTCTTAACCACCTAGGTAACCAGGGGGCGGCATCCAAACCATAGCATTCAACAGATGAACCTTATGTAGAATGTCGCAATTTGCCGGTCGCCCACCTTACTGGGATGAATGCGCAATCCACCCTGGTCGGCTTGGGGAGAAGGAGGTCTAAGTGGATTGCTCCTGTGACTGCTTATTATCCTCCTGTCACTCCGCATATCTAGCTCCGTGATATTGTGAAGGATTCCTTGCCTCTTGTCCTAGGCTAGGCCGAGGGCCCCATCCTGCGCTGGAACCATTAATGCTGGGACTGCGCGCGATTGGTTCCAGCAGGACGGGTCGCCCCGTAATGGTTTGCAGGTCCCCCTCCACATGTCACATTGTGGCCAGAGAGGGTCGGGGTTGTCTCCGCAGAATCTGCATAGTAGATGCTTGTTCGGCTCCTTTCTCAGACTGAGAGTCCTAATGTCGTAGTCCGGGCCGGCAAAGGAGTTCTAGTTGCCGAAACGCGCAAATAGTGCGGCTCTTCATCCTTGCTGCCTGCCCCGCTTGCAGGGTTTTCTACAGACATGATTGCCCAACTTATAGCCGTTTGACCGGCACTTCTCGTAATGCCGGCACCGAATGCATGGTAGACTTGGAAATAAATGGAATGAAGACTCAGGTATAACAGCGAGGGATATAGGTAAGCATGGCACGGCAATGGACATAAGCAG
>QJNZ01000594.1:0-59276 GCA_004155055.1 Monosporascus sp. CRB-8-3
CCCCCCCCCCCCCCCCCCCCCCCCCCCCCCCCCCCCCCCCCCCCCCCCCCCCCCCCCCCCCCCCCCCCCCCCCCCCCCCCCCCCCGCACTGAATCTCACTACTATCTTTGCCAACCTAGGTAGATAGGGTCCAACTAACCCCTATGATTACACCCATGAGAAGAAGTGGTTGAATGATCAAGTGAGACGTACCTAGGCATATAAAATAGGTTAAGCATATGAAGGTACTCCGCTTGATCGAGTGCCACCAGTAACTAAATGGGGAAATTTCAATGCCGGTCCTCCGCAAACTTCATCTTAGCGGCGTATGCAACTAAGCATATGTGAAATCGATAAAGGCATGGGTCGTCTCATGGTTATTGAAATGAGATGGTCTCTTTTTCGGCATATTTATTATCTTACGCGATGGTAAACAATATGCCGCCCATCAAGTAGGAAGGAGACAATCGTTCGAAAGTTCACTTGTCAGAATCGCCGCTCTCCCCCTCCTCAGAGACCTCGGGGACATTGATTATGGGGTAGCAAGTGGTATCTGACCGAGGGCGATAAGACATAACCCATAACAATTTCTTCCTAACGTGGTCAAAGCTACCCCAAATACCTTGATTGGACCAATAGAAATCCATAAATCATTCCTACTTCCCTTTTGAGGCAACGCGCCCAGTTAGCTGTTACTGAGAATTGTTAAGGTGCTGTGCTTATCGCCCTCCATCAGATACTGCCTTAACTTACGCATGTAGTTGGAGATGGCACTTTACTGTTGCTAATTAGCGGGAACCGTTGGTCGAGATAATTGGGTATTAGCAACTTGTGCATCTAATATCCACCGAGCTTTACCAAACGACCAACCCCGGACGGACGAGCGCCGATCACATTCCTGTCACCAACTACATGCTTTTTGTGCTTTTCTTTTTAGTGAAGCAACCTCTATGGGGCAGACGCGTAAAGACTCCCATGTCAGTCAGCATGTGAAGGGTTACACCTTCTCTCTACAGGGCCGAACCTCCCACTCCAGTCCACTCAACTTCGACGTTGCACTTTATGTCACCACAGCAAGCAGTCTATGGTGATTGGTGGGTACGTCTCCGTGAAGCCGGAGCCTCATTGTGACGTACCAGCATGAATATCCACAGGCCAGACAAGCTACACATCACGACGTGTTAAGAATATGTTCGAAGCGGGTACTCCTAGAGCCACCGGGACTTCGTCAAGCTATGTACTATCCTACTTGTGACATAACTTGCAACCCTTTGGTGGACATAGATGAACACTAAAGGGTCTACTGCTATGACTGGGGCCGAGAGGCACTGCATTGTCCACTGGACAGCCCGCATATCGCGAACTTCTTAATATTGACTAAAAAGCATTCATTCCTTAACAGGTTCTCTAAGGCATCATTGCTGCAAGGAGTGCAACTAGCATCTATCCTATGTGATAGCGGTTTCCTGTCCGAGAGTCGGTCCATGAACCACCTTACCATCAACAGTCAAGGGTATGGAACAGCGAAAAACAACCATCCTGTACATACCACCAATACTGCCGGCATGCTACGTATAGGAAGAAGGCTCGAATATCGTCCTACCAGTACTAGTTCGTCTACTACATACATCTACGATCGACGGTAGACCTTACGTATCTAATAAAGTCTCCGTCTTGATGTTGAGACTCACAGTTATCGATCTCTTGGGATTTCGCCCCAGTTAGATTGACCACCCCGAATCGTTAATCGTACCACCCTTAAACGCTTTTTGGCAACCCCACTCGAAATCGTCATATCTCCCATACAAACCAAGTGGACCTATGGATATTTAGCTGTACTTCTACTAGTTCGTACTTAAAGGACATCTTTTATATTAAGAACCTTTACTATGTTTATTTATACGTAATTTTGCAATCATTTATTACAGTAATATGAAAGTAAGCTATTTTAACTTGTTTTAAGAAAAGTTATAAGTATATATTAAATTAAATAACTTAACGTAACCCTGATATTATAACCTTTTCAAGCTCTTAATCCATATCGTGTATACAATAAGCTACCCGCTACGTTAGTTTGTATAGGGTCGAAGGTGATTAACGGTGGGGTCGCAAGAAAGCGTTTAAGGGGGCGTCACTATTAGCCATTCGTGGTGGTCAATCTAACTGGGGCGCGGGATTTCTTTCATCCTTGTTTGCATGGGGTAGCGCTCACATGGATGACAGGGAAAAGATCTGGTACTTGGTAAACTTGAGACGGATGAGCTAATGGTCATCATTGCTTATTCCATGTAAAAAGGCGAGGCTCTTGAAACCCTGGAGTACTGAAATTGTCAGTTGTGTGACGTCCAGCCCAGTCTATACTTTATCTCACTCCCGTTATTATCGATGGCCCGGTTCAGGGCTTGACCCGTGCTGACTTACTCTTCCTTCTCCCCTTTCTCTTATGTGTAACTTTTCCAGATTCCGAAACCCCGAATTACTCATCAATTCCAAGTACATTGGCGCCAAAACGCCATATGAATCACCTACGTACATATGATGGCGCTGCGAATGTTGACATGAGCTACTAGTTAGTTTTCATACGACGGCTTGTTACGGGCGGATTGCGGCTGCTAAATTAGGTATCCCTCCTTTCCGGATGGGGTTAGAAAACACCTTCCTAACTTTAGTGGTGGCTTGCGTCACAGCCATCAGCCCTGTTTTGCCTTTATTGCTTGCGCATCAAAAAAGGAGTCTAATTTGACCTCCCCTCCGACAGCCCATCAAACGTCAAGCCACGGAAGGCCCAAAAGGAAATCGTGTTAAGGCGGAGGTGCCCTTAGGAGTATATTCGGGGCATCGCGGATGGTTATTTCGGAACCATGGCGAACACCGACGCTGCCATCGACGTTCTCCTGGAGCGGTACCTGCACTTCCTGCACGAGTACACGGCGCTCAGGGAGCAGCTCAACGCCCTGCAGGCGGGCATGTACCGGGACATCGCCAGGGCGAACTTCGCCGCCGAGCGCGGGATGCGGTACGGCCGGGACCACTATGACGAGCGGATGCGGGCGTCGCGCAGGGTAGCCATCACCACGGCGACCAGCACCACCGCCGACGACGACGCGAATGCGTCCGCGCCCGCATCCACCACCAGCTTCGAGATTGTCGCCTGGGAAGAAGAGGAGCAGGATGCGACGCCGCCTACGTCCGCGCCTGTGCCGTCCGCGGGGGCTCCTCCTGAAACAGCCGCGGGCGCCTCCTCCTCGGACGGTGGTGGCACCGAGGCCGAGGAGGAGGTGAAGGACGACGGGGCCGGGGCTGCGGAGGACGCCGCCGAATCTCACCACCCGGAGAAGAAGAAGGAGACGCGAAGACGGGATCCCCTGAGGTGGTTCGGGCTCCTGACGCCCATGGCCCTGCGACAGGCCCAAGCGCAGAGCATACGGGCCGTCGAGCAGGTCATCCCCAGGCTGGTATCCGTCAATGCCGAGATGGCGCGGGTCGAGATCGAGGTCCGCAGGGCTCGCAAGAAGCGCGCGAAGGCCGAGATCGCGGCGTCGAGGAAGGAGCACGAGGAGTCTCTCAGGAGCGAGGAGGTAACGGCGTGATCACTATTAGAAAGTCTGTCTGTTTTTGCGCCAACCCCTAAGACGCCATAAGTAGAGTCTTGATCCTGGATTGCATTCAGTACCTTTAGTCGCAATCATGACTCGGCTGTCCCCATCACTGTACCAGAACTTTTCGCGGCAGCGAGCCCAGGAGTACTCCAGTAACGATGACCAACCTTAGGGGACGAAATTGTCGTCAACGAATATTGATGAAGGGCCTAGTGGAAATTACTCGGATCGCCATGTTGTACCGCAGATAGTCAATCTAGTTGAGAAGATGGTCGTGTCAGCATGCCGCCACTCTCCGGCCATGAAGTTTCAAACGCTCTATCAAGCTGGGTCGGCCATGCCGGAGTCTACCAGGAGCCGGTCCCCACAAGTCTTTCACCATCTAATCCGTGGTTGGGCTTATCTCCCTAATATTGCATTACCTCGTACAATCCCGGGGCATCATATTCGAATCGTGGGCTAGATGAAGCAAAAATACACACATTTTGTTCTGTTTGATGATGGCTGACCCTATTCAATACTCGACTTTGAAGGGAGATAGCTCTTGGGGCTCTAGGTGAACTGCATCTATCTGCCTTAGGTACCTACATAGCGAGCTTATAGCGTAACTTTCGGCAACGCTACTGCTATGGTGTGACATTCGGAACGTACGAAACGAGAACGCGTAATCCATCTCGTACGTCGTAGTCACGATTGGGCCTTCAAGAGGGATTGCCGCTAGCACAAATGGTCCAATATCTGAGCATAACATTATCCATTTATATAGGCAAATATTGATTGCATACAGACTTCGACTACGTCTTCAACAGAACAAAGGATCACGAACTATGGCCTTCCTTATAATGTATAACGCGATAGCTATGAGCTACGGTTGCCGAAGTAGGTATACACATACACACACGCATGAACCAAGCGGCATACATAGCTAGGTATGTCGTAATATACTAGACACTCAAGCATACGCAGCCC
Source organism: Monosporascus sp. CRB-8-3 (assembly GCA_004155055.1). Classification (NCBI taxonomy): domain Eukaryota; kingdom Fungi; phylum Ascomycota; class Sordariomycetes; order Xylariales; genus Monosporascus; species Monosporascus sp. CRB-8-3. Next base: position 4,548 of record QJNZ01000594.1, read on the forward strand.
AGCCTATTGTTAAGCCGTCAGCTCAAAAACCCATTCCGAAACGAGGAGAAATAAATAAGGGCTCGCAGCAGGGAGACTTACCGGAATACAGCACCGCCAGGTTCTTCTCGTCCGTGGCCTGGTTGATAAGATCGTTGACCGTGGCCGTGACGCTCAGGGTCTTGCTGAGCTTCTTGCGCACGACCTCGAGGGCCCTGTCGGCCTCGCTCGGCTCGTTGACGACGCCGGCGCCCACTTCGGCGGTGGCCCCGCCCTTCCTCCTCCTGGCGGCGGCGTCGACGTCGCTCTCGACATCGCCGGCCGCCTCGTCGTCGCGCCGCGTGTCCTGGAGCTTGGCCATGCGCACGGGGCTGATGGACCACGAGTAGAGGGGGTCGTAGCGCAGGACGTCGAGGATGGTCATGATGGAGTACGTCTCCTCGCGCAGCGCGTCGAGTGTGAACTCGCAGCAGCGCCGGAAGACGCCCTCGGTCTTAGTGACGCCCATGCCGTCGGCGATGTCGCGCGTGAGGCGGAACGGCACGAGCTCGGGGACCGGCAGCACGCGGCCCATCTCGAACGCCACGCCCAGGTCGATGTGCACCACCTCGCCCGTCTTGGAGTCGAGGAGGATGTTGTGTCCGTGGCGGTCGCCGAGTCCCAGCACGTGGCCGAGGATCGAGATGGCCGCCGTAGTCCGGGTATACGCGGTGCGCTTCGCGAACCAGTCGTCCGGGTCCACGAAATATTCCATGAAGAAGTACCGCATCACGGGCTGGAATCGTTCCGTGACTCTCTTGTAAGTGACAAGACGAGTCTCGGTGGACTTGTTCTGTACCTGCGAGATCTCCTTGCGGCACTGGGATCCTTTGAGGTCCTTCGGGTGATATCTCTCGTGAGCTGGCATCAGATATTCGTGAAGTGGTATGGTGTTCGGCACGAATTCGATGAGACCTGAAGCGGACGTCAAAGGCAAGACCTTGTACGTTCTGATGCCGAGGTTGCGCTGCTGGGTAGACCGGTGGTGCTTCAACACAGAGGACACAGCAGCAAACACTTGCTCCATGATTGCGTCTTGGCGGAGGTCATCGTTTCCTCCTTTTACCAGCTGCTTATAACGTCCACCGTTACTGCCAACTACCGTGATAATCTTTGGGGCGCTGACGCCTGAAGCTATCGTCATGTTGGGCTCAATCTTGGTTATATATGGGATGTGCGAATAGTCGCGGTCCACCGACAGTTCGATCTGCATTGTAGGAGGCGGGATGCGATATCGAGCCAGCTCGGTAGAAAGCCTATGACCGGCACTGGAAGACTGGACTGCGATCTTTTGGCCTGCCTTATAGCGCGAAGGATCTCGGTCCACCGCTAACGCATGATATGCTTTGCTAGTCTTGTCGAGTGCCGTCCAGAGAGGTGCTGACGATTCGGTCTGAGCCAGTCTCTTGCCGACCTTTTCGGTGGCTTTCTGACGGAGGACAGCAACATCGTCCTTTAAGTTCGTACGTGCTTTGGTGCCTGACCAAATTGAATACATTCCGTGGTAGGGATGATCAACGCAAATCCGATATACGAGGTCGATGAGTAGCTTTTGGAAGAGGTTGTTTTGATCAAGGAGTCGAGACGTTAGCTGGTTCATGAGCGGTGCGAACTTGCGGGTGGCGACTTTGTCGAGGTACTTGCGGACGGCTTCATTCGTAGAGTCTTCTCCGGACCTCTCCAGCCATAGAGCTGTGAATCTCAGCGCGTCATTATTGTGCTCATCGGAGGCGACAAGGGCAAGGAGGTAGTTTTCCAGACTAAGCCGAACGAATTCACTGCGGCTTTGTTCCACTCGTCGGAGTTCTTGCTCATCGAGGTCCAACCATTGCTTAGCTTTTGCAAGGTGGCTCTGATACTTGTTCCTGACCTGCGAATCCTTGGCGGTGGCGATGAGTCCTCTGAGCTGGGTTACCTCATCGCTCTTTCCCTTTCTCAGATGTTGCAAACGAGCCAGATCCTCGAGGCTGTCGGAGTTCTGGAGTTGTTCATCACAGAACATGGCGAACTGATGATACACCTTACCAGCTTCCTGGCCGTCAGTCCTGCCCCGTAACTCCTTCAGCGCAGGTTGCAAGTAGTTCTTTTGGATGCTCTCTGGTTTTTCAAGCCTCGCGACAGAAATTTGATAGCCTATCTTCGCAAGAAGGTCGGGGCGGCTCACGGGTATGCTCTGTTTCTTTAGGTTTGGATCTCCGTCTACGGCCTGGAGCATATGGATCGACGGCATCATCTCGCCATGATCCCACAAGGAGTTCGCAGCCTCTATCTTCACTGCGGCATCAAGGTGCAAGCCAAGGTCCGCACATGGCTGGATGAGGTCTGTTAGCGTTGTCGCGACGTTCAAGGATTCCTGTGTTGCTTGATGGTATCGATAAATCCCTGATGATAATATCATTGACTGCACTTCCAGTAACCGGGTCTCTGGATGCTTCACGTTAGAAGAAGTGCGCAGGTCGGAGTTCTGAGTGAGCAGGCTCAGAGTTGTCTCTCGACAGGACAAGATCTGGCTGACTTCATCATATCTGCGCACAGTCAGCTGTTGGTTCTCAAACGGTGAGTATGGGCGCTAACCTTCCGGATTTCATCCATCCGGAGCGACTACTAAAAGTTGACAGTAATTCAGTTAGTTGTGCCGAGTCGGAAGCACTCAGAGCATCATCGAATTCCGTGAGCGCTGCTATCGCGCCGAGACTATGGCGAAGACGGCTGTGACCGAGATCCGTCCTGACTAGATTGCGTACCGTCTGGCTAAAACCGGTATATATTGCTTCCCTTGCCGCGACCAAGTCGGTGGCTTGATGGCATCTCTGATACGCCTTGTACAACGTCACAGATGGATTGTCGGTGGACGTTGGCGCTGGCAGGTTCCAAATCTCGAGTCTCCTAGCTGTATTGAAGGTGCTGTCGACGGCCGCTAGCGATCCGTCCAGTCTCTGTTGTGTTTGAAGTAAGGAATGCGACAGTCCTGATAGACCAAGGTTGTTCAAAGTTCCCACTAATGACTGACTGTCTATATTCGCGGCTTGGGTGTCTCTCCTCCGAATGTGGCTGTCGTATTGAGCACCGCGGAAGGCTAGACTTTTGCTCCCATCTTTCTCATACTCTAGCCGAGCAAGAACATTGCTGAGGCTCGACGTTTGTCTGAGGCCATAGTATGTGTCGGGGTCGTCGATGTTCTCGAATATATTCATAAGCAAGTCCGTAGATTCTTGGGCTCGGATGGCGGATGAGCGTCGAGACGCGCGTGATGTCTCGCTATTTGCTAGCTCCACGAACAAGAGGGCCGTCTTAAACATTCCGCATTTCGTGGCAGCCGCGGCAACAGACGGGAGATCAATATCAAGCCATTGCGCTCGGTCGGCGATAGAGCTCTCCCCTGGCAATCGCTGAGTCCTAAGATAGAGGATAGCGTTCATCAATAGGGTCATGTTTTCAACGGCGACTTGCGAATCAAGCTGAAACCATGCCTGCATTGCTGCAGATAGCCTTCGTCGGACCGACTGATGACCGTCTCGCTCGAACAGTAGGACTAAATGGAGGATGTAAGGAAAGGCTTTTTGTGCGAAGCCTATAATGTTGTCGAGTATTGGTGACAATGCGTGGAGTATGATACTTGCGGGAAATGCCTGAACGAGATAAACGGTGATATGTTGAGCCCATTTCACATCCTCGAATGCTTCTTTAGAGAAGACTTGGTCCTCCAAAACAGGTGTTACCGGGAGATTGTCTGACGGAGGTGCTCTGTAGGGCGCCCAGTCGGATGCAATAAGAATCTGGTCGGAAAGGACCTTTTGACTCGCAGCTAGCAAGTCGTTGACATCTTCACTGGTGGCTTCGGAAACAATAGTCCTCAACGCAGATTCCGCTAGTCCGGAAGTACGGCCATCGCTTTCAGTGGTCAGGGATTGTAGCAGATTCAATATGCCATGTTCGGATGCAAAATCCCCCAAAGATGCTTTGCGAAATTGGGATAATTCAGACTCTCGAAGCAGATCCTGATCGACGTAACCAGAGGCCGCGAAGGCCCTGCCCACGACTCGCCCTGCCCAGGCCAAGTATTCGTCACTCAGTCCTTCAGCTTGACAACTTCTCCAGACGGCAGTAGCTAAATCCTTGGCCCTTTGGTCGGACCCAACAACATCGACAGTTACGGATGCCGGGATCTGAAATTTGCCGCAGAGCATCTCCATGGCCAACCTACGTGATGGTTCATTGAGAAGATGCAAACCGCTGATCTCGTCTTGGAATATCGCCAGCAGCAATCTACTTTCATGCGTGTCTCTTTCGGCGTTCCCAGATGTGCGGATGTTTGCTGCGGAGCGCGTAATGGTCCTGAAGGCATCTCGATGCGCGTTACTTTTCAGTAGCGGGGACTCATAGTCATCAAGATACTTCCTGAACCAAGTATGGAACTGTTGTGCCTTGCTCATGGTGGCCTTGAACTGGCTTTCCTGGGTCGTGCTGGATTGACTGGTCTCGAAGAAGACCCTTAGGGAGGCGAGTGTGGACAAGGCATATCCTGCGACGAATGAAGGCGATTGCGATAGTTCTTTTGAACCTCTAGTCAGGAGATAACGGCTCAGCCCAAGAGCATCGTCTGCACATTCTGAGTTCGTGACGAGCGGCCGTATAGAATGTAGAAGCATCTCCAACGGGTACGACCCGAATGCATGGGGACCTGCCAAGCATACCAGCACCCGAATTTTGCGCAGAACAGCACAGCTATGCAAAGGACCAAGCGCATGGTGGATGCCATTGAAGAGTCTCCTGGCGACGGCAGCAACAAGTGCCGGGGTCCATAACGACGGCATCTCATACTCTGTTCGGCTGCAGAGGAGGGATATTTCTCTGGTAAGGTATTTGGCTCGGAACATCGGTTGCTGATTTGGTAAGAGCACGACATCTGAATGGCCGCATTTCTTGATCTCTTCCATAGTCTTAGCCGCATACGTGAAAGCCTCATCTTTGGCCCAAGAATTCTCAACGGGGTTCTCCTGGTCGATCAAACTGAAGAAGAGCCCTATGATATCGACGAAATTGATGTATATACGTTCAACGAAAGTTTCGCGTCCAAGTATTTTCCATACCCGGCTTTCGCCGCTCTGGTAGTGCTCAGTCTTTGGTATGCTGATATCGTGCGCCATGCTGTACGCGATGACTTTCGAGAAGTTATCCACGAGAAGCTGCTTTAAGTCAACACCAAGCAAGGTAGCCAAATCTGCCATTGAGCTTTCTTGGCCTCGCATAACCATTAGAGCTATAACCTCAGACTGCGCGCGTTCCAGTAGTTCCTCAAGTCTGTCAAAGCAGAATATCTCAAACGGAATGGTCTCAACCGAGGACCTCTCGAGCCAGGTATAGATTAACTGCGGCGCAAACAAGTCGAACAACATCCGGGGATTATCGAGTTTCAAAGATTCGGACACTTTCCTTAGGCAGTGTGTTGCGTGTGGCTTGGACGCCGCGATATTACCGGGCGTCTCGAAGATATGGTACACACATCTGCGCAAAAGCGTTGGCCACTCCCGCGCCAGCTCTGCCAACACAAAGAGTCGTAAAGCTATACCCTCTATGAAGTCGCTGTGGATTGGAAGCCGCTTAAGCACGTCGACAAACACCTCATCGTGGATTTTTAGGATGTAGCGGCCAAACATTGTCGGCAATCGGCACCCAATGTAGAACTTGACGGGTATGCTGCCGTTCTGCAGTATGTTGAGCAGGGAGGTTGTGGCAGTAGGCATTTTCAAACTTTCCAGGAATCCCTCATCAGCTTGAGTGAGATGGAGTAGTAAATGCGATAGTGACATTTGGACCTTAGGCGAAAGCAGGTTATTCGACAGTCCCGCCTTGAGGAAGTAGGAGTACAGATCACCCACTGGCGAGCAGAGTTCGCTTTTCCCGTCAGACCACATTGGCATGAATCCATCCATGAGGTCAAGACATAGGTTCAGGGCGACTTCACAACTCGTGAACGCTGCTCGGCCAATTAGAGAGCCGACTCTTTCGATTACCCTTATAGCATCGTCTGGGTTGATTATCAGATCTGAACTGAACAGTTCCTTCATGAAGTAACGACAGGACAGGATTTCTTCGTCTGAAGCTGTCAAGAATTCGTCAAGAAAGGAGGGCGGTACAAGCCCTACCTGGCCTCGATCTTGAAACAAGATATCCATCAGATGTAACCTCTGTGTTGTCTCCACGTAGAACGAGGCTGCGTTAGAGAATGACATCGAGTCCTGTCGAGAAATTTCAATGGTGTCTGATGTCGTGTTCGAACGACTCTTCTCCCCTCTAAATTCGTCATCTATATCCATGAAATCTTCATGGTGACTAGACGACTGTGAGCTTGCTCGCTTACGCAATGCCGCCGACGATTCGGAGAATAGCCGGTGAAGATATGACCATTCTTTCGTGAGTTGGGCAAGGTCCGTATTTGTGAGACGTGGTATATAGGGGCGTACCGTCGTCAGCAGACGCTCATACAAGCTGTCGTTTTCCGTTGCTAACGAGATCGCCTCAGCTACACGTTCAAACACCGTAAATAGTCTCTGCTCAAGCTCGCCCGACTGTCGAGAGTTCACCTCGATCAACTGAGGGAGAATGAAGGTGCCAAAGATCAGGCAGTAAAGTGTGCTTTGAAGCTTTTCTGGTGTGATATGGGATGAACCATCCCCTCGCCGGAGCCATGTATCACACACAGCTTCAACCTCCTCGAGTTTCGGGAGAAAAAGCTCTGATACTAGCTTTTTCGTAGCATGCGTGTTAGAGGCGTCAGTAGCCTGCATGGCCGAAGCTGTGCCCGTATCTTGTCCAGTAGAACGAGTGGAAGCCCCCGCCGCTCCACCATCAAGTAAGAGTAAGTACCTCACAATCTCTTCGCGTTCCTGGAACGAGCTCCATGCTTGTCCGACGGGGCCCGTGATGGCTTGAGGCCATTCTGGAAGTTCGAACTCAGCATGCCCAAATGCAGACCGCAGTAAATTTACAGCTTCCAATGGTCTCGCATGCGCAGAATAGGTAGAAATATATGAGGCATCGGCTTCCAAAAACGGTATAATCAGTCGTGTGACTCGCAACGTTATCTTCTCGACGTCCACTTACCAGGATCCCACCTGAGGAACATCCAGCGGACTACATGATTGCATGTGGCATAACTGGCACTCGGGAGTTGGTAATTGAGGAGGTGAAGGAGTTTCGTCATGAACAAGAGCGACGAATCGACAACGACGGCGGGTCCATTGACGTCTGCAGTGGTAATCATAGCATTGACGTCGTCGGCAATGTCACGATAAGGCAATAGGTCATTCGTCAGCACTGAATACAATAGAAGGGACGAAGCCCTGCAAGTCCCTGTCATACTAACAGAGCGGGCCGCGAACTGCCATGATTGCTTCCATAGCCCTGATAGCTCGCGGGCTTTGGCTCCTTGTTGGAAAGCAAGACTATTGACCTACCTTAGTTGAAGCTCACGATCTTCATGGGTGGAAGGACTTACCTTGCACATGCGATTAAGGCCCAATTAGATATCTTGTTGTTCTTGTGGCTGGTCAAGCCGATCAGGAACTGTAAAAGCTCCAACATCTCATCCGTCTCTACTCTCACGCAAGAAATAAAATAAGGCACGACCTGTAATGCCGTATGCTGTATAGTGCCGTCGACAGAACGTAGTTTCTGTCTAAGCCTACTGGAGCCGGATGCTACGCGATTCCTTTTCCGTGGCCGCTCGTCATCAGGAGGGGCTTTAACAGGCGACGAAGATTTCCGAACCAAACCTTCAAGCAGCGCAAGTATTTGCACAACTGCCCATTTTTTCTCCGCTTCGATACTAAAGGGACGAAGGCTGAACGCTTCCAGCGAGAATATTGAGTTTGCCTTTGGGGACGTGGAGTATGCTAAGTCGTCCTGTTGAAGTTGGGCGCGATCTTCTCGCCTGGAATATTCCGACCAGAGCGTGTCAGCTAGGCTTTCGACGTGTTCGAGGACGGAGGTATCGCTCCCCTGCTTAACGATAGCCCCAAGCTGCAGATGACTATTGTATACGACATTAAGCATCTCATTTCGGACACCGTTGAGTAACGCGTCATCCTCGGATGCGCTCCTAGCTTGCCACCAGTAGCTGATTAAAGGTATCGAATCTATGGCTAGAGAGCTAGCCTGCATAGAGTCCTCTGTCTGGGTTAAGACAAGAAGCGCATTGATTACGCTAAAGGCAAGCTGGTGTAGCTGACTTATACCCCAAGACCGGAGCTGCAATACCTGGAGCACAGCAGACGAGATCTCTGCCGAGCGCTGGACAAGAGGAGCATTAGAAGCATGGGAGAGGGAGGCTAGGCACTGCACCAGATCCTGGAGATGGGTACGATATACTCGACTGCCGCTGCGCTGCGACGAGCTTGCGGTAGAGGTGAGAGTCGAGGCAGTCAAAGACACTACCACCCTGCCCGTGCCAGGTACCGGTGAGGCCCGCGACGGTCCAGAATCACTTTCCCCAGCTTGCACGTACTGGTCAATGACTCTCAGGGTGAAGTCAACACAAGAGAACCAGCCCTCGCTGTCGTATGTCGCCAGAAGCTCCACGTTGGGAGCATGACTGAGAAGCGCAACAAGTGCTTTGATGTAGTCTTGAAGGAGCGGCTGTACGAAGTCCTCATTTGGACCAGGTAACGTTTGGATGATATGATCGACTACGGCTAAGAGGGTCTTCCTCCTGAGCTTGGAGGCGCCATGTTCGACGGCCAAGCGAAGAGCCTCGGCGCACCTGACGAGTCTAGCAGCGGTAGTAGCAGCAGTACTCTTCGCCGTCTTCTTGCTGCTATAGTAGGCGCTCTTTTCCGAGACAGCACATTGAAATAAGATTTCTAGGGTCCTGTGATAGGTTTTGTCGTCGAGCTTGGACCTGTGGGTGGGTAAGGCGTGCGCTCCTGATGTATACGCGGTTTACTCACAAATCGGAAGCCCTTGTCCTCTTTTTAAAATGGTAGATCAACTCTGGGAGTACTAGAATTAGACGACGCTATCTGGAACGTGGCTAACTGGGACGTTACCATCCAATCCACGGGCGCGATCGGTTTTGCTGCCGCTCTCAACGGAAGCTATCCTAAGTTTAGCAAACACATTCCCGAGTTTCTGAGGTGCGACATACAGAGTGCTTGTGTCATGCTCATCTCCTTCGCTTGAGGGGCCATCTTGTCTTACGGATACGACCCGGGGCGTCGCTACCGACCTCGGGACATCTGTTGAAGGTGAGCTGGGGTGCGGTTCCAAACCAAACATGACGGGATCGAAGCATTCAAATGTATTTCGATGTTAAATGAGGTGCCATTACCACCATAAAACCTCGAACCCTGGACGCGTTAATGAAGGATATGCGACACCCACACACTATAAGTTTAGGATGAACTAATAAAATGGGATGAAAGTTGAACTTAAGGCAGACAAGTGATTACTTGAGGGCAAGACTGCACATGCGAATATGAAGGCTTATGACTGATAAGAAGAACCCCGATTCCTACCTCCAGTACTAAGTAAGTACCTAGGGTAGGCTTCGGGCTTTGACAGTTTGGTGAGAGCCCTAATAGTTGCTCGAATTTCTCTCTGTATATGTCGATGATGCTATGCATGCACGCATATCACGTAGGAAGAAAGGAAGACCATTCATTACATGATCAGCTTCACTTTTTTCGGAGCTATAAAATGTAGGCGATCAAAAAGACGCGTAGGACTGCCCAGTAGGGAGCTACATATATGTAGATTATATACAACTGCTAGAGCTATAGGTTAGGTCGGCAGCGCTGCACTACGCGCACGTACGTAAGTACCCAGCAAGGCTCCTTAGCTCTCTGCATGAACGGCGCGGCTGTCTAGAATATCCACACCGCCTTCCAGAATTGGCGTTTTGTTGACTTTCTGCGCCTGGAAACCTACAAGGATTAAATAAAGGTGGGAAACATTTCGTCTACGAATTATTCCATGCAAGCTAACGTAGAAGCTGCAAGGCTCTCACGCAGGTTGTCACGAAGCAGCCTATTCCAATTGTTGCGGAAAGGTTCGACAGAACTCGAATTACAACAATACAATTCCACTCCACCGCACAAGTCTACGAATACATCGACGCGACATCCAGGAACTTCTCCCTAACCTCACCCGCGTCCCTAGCAACAACGAGACGTAGCACCCATTCTACCTGTGACATCAAGGGAACGCATAATCCAGGTTCGCTGCCTGTGGGCCCACTGCGATTAAACCACACACATACGAGGAAACCAACGGCGATCATGCGATAGGATTTGAAAATCAAAACTGACAATGGCGGAAGATGGCATCCTGGAAGCTCTCCAGGCCCTCCATAGAGATCTCACTGCGGTCATCGAAGCGCTGAAGAGTGACCGTGAGGACCTTGGTCGGAGGCTACTTGCGGGCCTTCCTCAGAACCCTATACTGGAAACTGTCGGTGAGAGATTCAGGAGGTTGTTGGAAAAGGAGGGCCGGAAGAAAGAGAGCCGAGACAGAGTGCTGTCGGGAAAGATCAGTATATCGGACGTGGAATGGAACCTGAATAGAGGATTCCAAGAGATCGCTTTGCAGGTGGCAGATGATCTCGACCTCGACGAGGTCGAAGCAGCCAAGCTCGTCCTGGACTCTGAAGACAACGAGACTGAATATGGACGGCCGCGGAGAGAGTGTGCAGTAATCCATTTTCTTCAGCAGCGCGTATACCTGCTAGACTGTATGCGCTTGCTTCTTGAACTTGTCAAAGAAGAAGACGAGCTTCTCGCAGACGGGGAGGATGATTACCTTGGCCTTCTTGGACAGTTTGTTGATCATAATATTCTCCGGCGAAGCAAGCCTGGGCAGGCAGATCCCGTCGCCAAGGACAGGTTTATACCGGCATGTATGGCCACGATGGGCGAGATCAGGGCTTGGCTCCAGAAACTTATCGATCAGAGAACCAGTGCCACGGTGCTAGGTCGTTCTGATGATTTACAATTTCAAGAAACTGCCGACTACACTCATGGTAGCTTAGTCCGTCAGCACGAGTTGCTAGCCGTCATCCTCTGCTCCGCGATTGAGAAGCACGTCGCAACCAAGGATGACTTTGTCCATTTTATTCGGGCGCTCAAGGCAGTCGACAAATACGACTTTTCAACAGGTATGTCTCTGCTATACGTGCTTCCACGAAGCGTCTTTTCTCGTCAGAGCTGACTGAAGAAGTGCATCTTTTCCCTGTCCTCGGCACGTATATCACCATGTTTGGTTCTACGGAAGGCACCGGCAGCGTCGAGGAAGCAAGACACTTGAATGAGATCATCTGCCGACAATCTGACGATGACACCCGCCAACTACCATACCTCAATGCAGCAATCAGGGCCTGGTGGATCGCCGAGTATAGCGGATGGTATATGGAGGGGGCCGCTGGCGACAGTCTCCCAGGAGTGGATCTTGACGCAGGTAAGGTTTTAAGTCCTTTCTCTTCAGGATGCGTGACTGATGTTCATGTCAGAGGACCAGGAGAGATCCAAGCAGTTCTTCGAAGCACTGAGGGATGGCGCGTTTGACTTCATATTCGCCATCGTGGCGGACCTCAGAACTTCGGAGTGGCAGGACCCTGCGCGAGTCGACATGAGACGGTGGCTACAGAGCAGAACGCCAGCCCTCCCCCAGGAGGCTGCGCAATTCAGTGACTTCCTACAAGCCCGTCTGGCAGCTAAGCTGGAGACGTTCGTCGATGCTTTCATATCTAACATGCCCGATGTTCTACGGAAGTTGCGCATTGAAGAGGATGAACAGCGACAAATGCGCCAGGCGCAACAGCAGGAGCTCGACTTGGAGAGATTCCTTCTCATCATCGCGTACTCCTATGAAGGCCGTCCAGAAGCTGCAGACGCTTTTTGGTCTGATCCCGAAAGTAACCTCGCTGGATTTCTGCACTGGGCCTCCCGGAGAGCCTCGACACCGCTAGTAACTGCCTTCTGCGAGATGTTGCAGTGCCTATCCGAGGATCCCGAGTCGGCAAGATCCGCTCACAATTTCTTACTCGACGAGGCTCATCATGCCTCGGGGAAGATGAGGCGTTCCTTGTCTCTTACGTGGGCCCAGATCTTCAAAGAGGTGGAGTATTTCGCCAATAAGATCCGAGAGAACCCAGGGGCAACTCAAGGAAACGCTGCTAAAATCGGGAAGTTCACCAACGAGACTGCAGAGGCTGAGCCCGAATCTACGATGATGTTGGAATGCTACCTTCGACTGATGGCCAAGTTGGCTTCACAAAGCGAGGAAGCCCGGAAGTATCTTTTAGACTCGAGCGTCGGACTAGTCGAGTTGCTATACCAGCTGATTAGTAGCCTGGTAACGCCCCGACTCAGAGCCTGCGCATTCAAAGCTTTGGGGGCTCTCATGAGCCGGAAAAACTTAGCGGAGGCCCATATCATGTGGCGCTACCTCGAGTCCTGCCTTACGGGGTACTATATTCCGCCGTCTTCAAATAGGGCCCTGTCCACATTACCGCATTCCCCACCGCCATCTTACTATATGGAGGCACTCTTCCAGTCGATGAGTCCTTACTTTGACGAAGCCAGCGCCTTCATCCAGTTTCTGACCGTCCTAACATCATTGCCCGAAACTGACAGTACTTTGCATGATGACCTCCCGTACCCCGAGGATCTCGGTGCCTCAACTCGAATGCGGCCTGGTATCGAGCCATATATCGACTTTTCCCTTGGCCATGTGTTTGCCTTAAGGACTTCGGAAGCCCAAGATGCTAATCACCAAAGGATTCTCCGATACTACTGCCTGGATTTTGCTGTCACTGCTATTTCCAGCTTCAACGAGGATTTGCTCGTCCTTAATAATGAGACTAATATCAACGTTGATTCGGCCATATCAACGAGAGACCTGGCCACGTACGTCACCCTTCATCCGTTCGCTAGAGTCATGGAGTGGATGTGCGACAGCAAGTTCATAAGGTCTCTTCTCGACACAATCCACCAGGACTCTTCGGACATAGGGAAGGCGTCGCCTGATTCGCCGCTTATACTCAGCATCCTGCGAGCAGTTGAACTTGTCTCTAAGGTCCTAGATCTGCGAGCCACTTATCTCGATCTCGTTCGTCCAATCCTAAAGTCTCAGCCTAGAACTCCGAGTCGCTCGCCTTATATTCCCACCTCGAACGGCGCATTCGCCTCGGTTGAAGATGGTCTATTAACCAGCGTAAGCCTGGTATCCGATTTGGGTAACTTTTGCGGCTTAGGGAACGAGGTTCTGACTCTGGCTAGCTTAAAGCTCCTGGAGAAAATAGCGACTTCACCCCGAATCATCTCGGCTTGGGATCTAGGCACCCAGAGTCAGCCTCGCCGTAACAAAGCTATTGTGGCCCTCGAAGAGTTCGGCCAGGCACAAACTATAGCAGCGTCCCTTGCGGCCGAGCTAAAGAAGACTCTCGACGTCCACAGACAAGCTGATGACCCCTCGTATCTGGTCAAGATTTATATCCTTGACTTCATCTATTCATGCCTTTTGGCGAACCCAGATCGACCTACGATTGCTCATCTTCTCCTCGGTTTTCAATGCGGAATCAACACGCTCAGTATAGTGCCTGACAGTGCCTTTGACAAGAGGTCATCATTGTTCCACATGCTGCTGCCACTGATGATAGATATCCCTTCCACTATCGATGGGGGCCTTTTCGCGCCGTGGCTGATCAACCTGAGATATAAGGCCATGAGGATTTTGAAAATCCTCTGGTGTTCAAAGTTGTCCTCGGGAATTGTTCTGGATGAGCTTCGAGAGCATGAATTTACCTTCCATCTCTTGGTACAGGGATTGGTGGTTGAGCGAAACGACGCGTGGGACAAAGAAGTCGCCATGGGCTCCGACTTTCTCACGCAACCGGCAGCCCAAGGTTATATCGATCAGCTATCGATGAGGGCAATGGCGATGGAGTATATCGCCCATGAACTTTGCAGCGTCTCACGGGGCAATATGCCCGCCTTGAAGCGACGGATCTTTGATGCCCTTGGAGGCCAGATCAGATTCGACAGTGAAAATACGATATCGATTCCATCAGTGTTCGAGTTCAACGACACACTACCTCAGGAGAGCGGATTTGAAGGTCCGCCACCGGAGCTCAATGTTTTCCGAGATCTTGACCTCAGGGCGTGCCTTGAATCAGACGATGCCTCAAATCCCGTGTATAATCTAGAGAAGGTCCGCGAGGTTCTACTCTTAAAGCGTAATGAGACACGGACTTCAGGTCAGGTTGTGTTACACCAAGAGCCTGATCCGCTGGACGCCGAGCAGCAGAAGGTTCTGGGATACGTTGTCTACCTGAACCGAATAGCACAGGTCAGAGCACATAACCTGCGACTCCTGAGAGCATGGACGAAGCTGCTTCTCGTTATGTCAGATTTGAACGATTTCAAAGGCACTAGCCAGGTTTCCTTCATCCTTCAGACACTGCAGGCAGTCTTGCCCAGCCTCGAGGTGTATGGTTCAGAGAGGCCTGAAGCCGCCTACGAGTTAGCAAAGCTCGCGAAGATTCTACTATTCAAGCTAGACTTTTCCATCATGACGTCGACGGATAGGCAGAGCAGAGCCATAGAGAGTCTCGTCAGCGATAAGTTATTCCAACTCCTGCATATCTCTCTAGGCGCCATCGCCAAGTGGGTAGGGGACCCAACGTTGCGGTCGGTTTATTATAGCATCTGCTATCGCTATCTCACGGCGCTAGTAGACCACGTGCAGGGAATTTCGTCCGACCGGCGGAAGACAGCAAGAGCAGTTCAGGCTTTCGGTGACAAACTGATCAACGTTATCTGCGATGATGCTTTCTGTGGGGATGCGGGCTGTCAGGCAGCGGCGCTGATTCTCCTGGGCACGCTGGTCCATCTTGGAAGCCAGCAAGGCGATAACTATGTCGTGGAGTCGCTTAATAGGCTCAACTTCATAGGCGTTCTCGTCGACTCGCTACGCGATGTGCTGCGGGAATGGGTCGAGATAACCAGGACAGGTAAGACTTGTCAGAGCACAGTGAGACTGGTATTCACGTTTTAACGATAGTCCTCTTAGGCAACCCAGAGCAGGAGCATGACCATAACGCGAAGCTGGCCCTTCTGTTGCAGTTGTGCCAGACGCGTGACGGCGCAAAGAACGTACTGCACGCCAATTTGTTCCGAGCAATAGATCAATCAGGACTATTCTCAGTGGACCCTGAATTGCAGGCTGATTCAGCCAGCCCTCGAGCGCTTGAGAAGCACTATACCCTCCTTGTCAAGGTAACCCGCATCATCGGGGCCGCAATCGTCAGCCGCGGCTCTCACAACATGTTGCAAGGCCGACGCTTCCTGACCGAGCATCGCATGCTCGTGATGCACGTCCTCAAACGGTCGGCCGGGATTGGCGGTGGGGCCAAGATGGACAAGGCTCTGCTAGATCGCATAAACGAGCTGGCTGAAGCTTTTATGGTTATCATAACTGCGACCGGTTTCCTCGAGGTAAGAAAAATCCCCATAATTATTTCAGCTACACAGCCTCAGGCTAGCTACCATTATATGCACCCGGTCACACTAACCGCATGCCCCCCGCAGTTCGAGAATGAGACCTTGACCGAGGATAAAAGGTCGGCGCCGATCCTGTTCCACTAGCTGGGACGAAGAAACGCTGTATGAGGTCACATACAGATGGAGAAACCTGTATGGATGGGTATGGAGGTGGTGGAGAAGTGATTATAGCCTTTACTTATCCGACAGCGACAGCGATTTTCTAGTGGCGATGTGCCCGTGACTTATTACGTTACCACATAAAGGGGAGGAGTTGTACCAATTGTCTTACTGTGGGCGTTGCGGTTAGGCGGAAAGAGAAAAGAAAAAAGGAACGCCGCTGGTGGGACTACTAATAATTGTACCGAAGCGATGCGATAGGAGCTGCATGGCTGACAAGAAACATTTTCTGACAAGATTGATCTTAGCTATCTGCAACAATGGACCGACGGCGCCCGCGGGAAGTCCCCGGGCGCAGTCAACGGTGAGCATCGGATGAGTGGACGCTACATGAGATCTGCTGCTGGGACCGCGGTTTCTTGCAGGAGTCCTAGAGTTACCGTAGAGCTTTTGTTTGACTGCACGTAGAACTTTTCGAAGCAGCGTGGAATACATAAATGTACCTATTATGATGTACGGAGTTATTTCTTGGAGAAGTGGAGGCTGTCACGTAATCAATGTCGCTATGTATGTAGTACGTAGTAATACCTGGAGAAGGGCCGCCCCTAGATAAGAAGAGCGCCTAGGCCGTTAGCCAGGGCAAAGCTTGAGCTTCCCCGCCACTTAGCCACTTTGCTTGATAGGGAAGCAAATTCTCATTGGCTGGATAGCGACCAGCCGCTGGAGTAGGATTTGCCTGGGTTATTCTAGCGGTGTCTAATATGCCTAGGTATATCTGTGGGGCGTTGGGGAATCCCTGGATATACATACATACAGATATTTGAGTCTACCTAGTTAAGGTTAGGGCTGGGTTAGGAAGGTTTTAGAGAAGCGACGAAAGCATCCCTTTTTGTAGGTAGGTATATAGCATATCTTGCAATAAAAGATCCGTACACGGTAGTAGGTAATTACGGTCCAGGGACATCATCGGAATAACGATAGGTAGGCACCGACAGAATAGATACATAGCCGCGGCGATGGGATCAAGTCTTTTTGGCTGCGTATTGGCCGGGCGACCCCGAGAGCACTCCAAGTTGTTGCCAAGCTCCGTTAGCCTTCCCCACCCCCCGTAGGCCAGGGGAGAGCCTCTCGGCTTTCTTTGGTCTGTACGCCTCCAGCTCCAGGCTTATCACAGCCAAGTCGGATAGCTCTGATGCATTTGCACTGGATCGTTCTTGAGGCACGGACCTCTTCCCTTTTTGGCGCTCGGTAGCCGCTATACGGCGTGTATGGACACACTACTATAACTAGGTATGTAATTCAGCCTCCTAGGCGCCCTACCTAACTGTACTTAGCTCGAATAGGCGACACAGCAAAAAGCCTCCCGCGTTGTTCACGTATGTATATACTCAGACCCTTCCCAGAGGAAATGGCACATATTTTATAAAGTTACATGGACTTACCAGGCGGATTTTGCAACAAATACTTTGTTGAATATTAGAAAGACATCAGTTAAAATGGAAATGAATTTTAAATGCTATGTAATTACGGTTTATATTTTATTTTCCGTACATACAATAGTTGTATAAATTCTCTAAATAAGAAGGTTGCATGGGAAGTACGCAATATTGCGTGCCATTTCTTCTCGGATCCGCTTGATACTGCAGCACGTGGGTACGCCTTGACAGCGATCCTTGGGAGATCCGCCTGCATAACAATCCTCCTCATGAGATCTGGGCAGCTATTAGATCGGACTCGTCTTGTGATGGGTGAGAACGGAGGAAGGCGCTGCTGTAACGTATGGCACGCATGCGTACTTTTCCTCGCCCCGGGGACTTCGACATTCCAGTACATACTTACACAACAAGCATTCTGGGCAGCGTATGCCCAGCAGCGCTATCGCTAGATGGGGCAGCTGTGATTCGAGTAGGACTTGGCGTGCATGGGGGGCTGAGTCCTTGTCCCAAGTAATGAACACTCCTCCACTCGAACTGATGGAATACTTATTGAACCAAGGATTCCCTCGTAGTATACTCAATACTACCCCTCCCCTCATTCCTGACTTTCCAGCCGTGCTTCGTCGGGGTACGTGTAGGGGTTCTGTCACTCGCGCATCCTTCGCCACTTGCTATATAGAGGCTGCCAGGACAAGGTTGCTCTTATTCTTACCTTCCTTCACTTATACACACATTCTACAGCCAGCTTTTGAAAGGTTAAGCAACGTAAAGGCTGGGAAAACGCCAAGTCCGCTTCGCTATCCGCCATGGAAAATCCCGGGGTCGTCCAACGGACATCCTCGTCCGAAAAGATGGCCTACGAGGGAAAGCCCGCCGACTACGACCCCGAGACGGTTCACATCCGCGGTCTCGAGACATCGGCCGAAACCTCGCTCCACCGTGGCCTCAAGGCGCGTCACATCACCATGATCGCCATCGGTGGTGCCATCGGAACTGGTCTCATCATCGGCACCGGAAAGGCACTGGCCCAGGCCGGGCCCGGTTCCATCTTCATCTCGTACAGCGTCGTCGGTTTCGTCGTCTTCCTCGTCATGGCCGCTCTGGGCGAGATGGCCGCTTGGCTCCCCATGTCTGCAGGCTTTACTGGTTATGCATCTCGGTTCTGCGACCCCTCGCTTGGTTTCGCCCTTGGCTGGACGTAAGTTTACGACGAATCTCGAAGTCACATTTCTCCTTTCAGTCCCTTGGTGTCTTCTCGCTGTTCCAAACCAGCATCCGGGGGCTTTATGTTGCAGATCAGTAGTTAATATATGTACTTTGAACTCTGTAGGTACTGGATCAAGTATATCATCGTCACGCCCAATCAACTTACAGCCGCCGCACTGGTCCTACAGTACTGGGTACCCCGCGAGAAGGTAAACCCTGGTGTTTGGGTCGCAATCTTCCTCGTCATCATCGTCTGCATCAACTATTTCGGTATCCGATTCTTCGGCGAGTTCGAGTTCTGGTTGTCGAGTTTCAAAGTCATCGTCATTTGTGGTGTCATCCTGTTGTCGCTCATCATCGCAGCTGGTGGTGCCGATGGTGATCCGAGAGGCTTCCGCTATTGGCGAGATCCCGGGTGAGTGCTAGCTAAATGTTCACTAACAGGACTTGTACTGACTACAACCAGTGCCTTCAAGCCTTTCATCAACGAGGGGCCCTCCGGTAAATTCCTAGGCTTCTGGTCAACCATGGTTACGGCCACTTTTGCCTATCTAGGTACCGAATTGGTCGGTGTGACGGTTGGAGAGGCTCAGAACCCTCGTAAGACGATTCCGCGAGCCATCAAGCTCACCTTCTACCGGATTGTCTTCTTCTACTGCATCAGTATCTTCTTACTGGGCATGTGCGTGCCGTATAACGATGAGGGTCTCGCCTTCGCCGCGACCAACAAGATCAACAACGCCAATGCGTCGCCTTTCGTGGTTGCTATTACGAACGCCCGAATCCGTACCCTGGATCACATTCTGAATGCTTGCATCCTGGTATTCGTCTTCTCGGCTTCCAACTCGGATCTGTACATTGCTAGCCGCACCCTGTACGGTCTGGCCTCTGACGGTTCCGCCCCTAATATCTTCCGAAAGACCGACAACAAGGGCGTGCCGCTGTACGCACTGGGCGTTTCTGCCTGCTTCGCGCTGCTGGCTTTCATGAACGTGTCCGACGACTCGAAGCAGGTCTTCACCTACTTCGTCGACATGGTCACCATCTTCGGCCTGATGACCTGGGTCTCCATCCTGGTGACGCACATCTGGTTCGTGCGGGCGCGCAGAGCGCAGGGCCTTGCCAACTCGGCCATGCCCTACGTGGCGCCCCTCGGAATCTACGGCTCTTACGGCGCGCTCGCCATGTGCATCCTCATCTCGCTGACCAAGAGCTTCCAGGTGTTCGTCAAGGGTGAGTGGAGCACGGCCACCTTCATCACCAGTTACCTCGGCATCCCCGTCTACCTGCTTCTCATCTTCGGCCACAAGGCCTGGACCCGCAGCAAGGGCGTCCGCCCGCACGAGTGCGACTTCTACACGGGCAAGGACATCATCGACCGCGAGGAGGAGGCCTTCCTCGCCGCGAAGGCCGCCGCCGAGGCCCAGAAGAGCCCTTCGGGCGGCTCTGCCTTCTACAAGAGATACGTCTCTTGGCTGTTGTAGGCGGGGGGCACTACGGATGCTTAATCGTAACGAGGCATGAGAAACGTATGCGACACGTGTAGGAGGGGACGGTTTGCCATGCGACGATACGTGGACCGGCTTATAGAACTCTTGGAAGTTTTAGTGTTCAGGGCGGTGTATATAGTATATTCAGTTGTTTCGTGTCTTTCTTCCCCGTCCGCGTTTTCATGTGTTCTTATGGAGCACCTTAGAGCATCCTCTGTCAGTAGGGCTCGCGGCTCAAATTATTAACGGGAGAACACCGTGCTGTTCAGACGAAGCAGCCGCACCTGAGTTATTACTACGATATTATCATATTCGCCCGTTATACTTACGTTTTAAATATTTACCCAAAAAAAAAGCAGGATTTATTTATCTACAAATAATAGTGTATTATTCGTTATTTCTTATAAAAATATTAGTTATAGAGTTATATTAAGCTAATTACCCTGTTTAAAAAACGTAACTATATAACTTAAATATATAAATTAATAAATGCTATAACTTTAATTATTAAGCTTTGTTAAAATTTAATTTTTTAAAAAATTAGCTAATTCTCTTTTTATTAATTATAACTTTTAACGAAAATTTAAATTTTTTTATAAATCGAGAAAACCGGATAAAATATTATGTTTAACATTTTATATCGATTTAAAAGTTAAACCTTTCTATTTTTAAATTTATTAGGGTCTTTTTAAAGGAATATACTAGTAATTTTTTAATATAAATTTATTTAAATTTATTATTATTAATATTATAAATGAAATTATATCCGAAAATTAAAAATAAAATTTAATTTTCTTTGAGAAAATATTATTGAAATTAATAGAAATATTACTAGGTTTTATTCCTTTAACAATTTTCGAAAAGATATTAAAACGAATTAATATAAATACCTTATATTTAAATTTAATATATATTAAAATAATAAACATTTAAAAACATCGTAAATTAATAAAAGCTTATAAACTTACTTCTTTATATTAAATTAAAGTTTCTTAAAATTAAAATTTATTGTTATTATATAAATATATTTTTAATAAGATAATAATCGAAAAATTATATATTTATAAAAGGGTAATAATTTCGCTTAATATGGGAGTATATAATATTATAATATATATTATATTTTAACTATAAAGATAATAAACCATTAATTAATTTAATAATAGTTAATTTATTCGTTATTATATTTAAAATTAATATTAATATTTAATAAAATTAATATATATTACGATTTAATAAAACTCAGATTACGTGAAATAATAAGCGTAAGAAAGCGTTATAACGTTAAATTAAAGAATATATAATTAAATACCTTTATTTTAAAGGAGAGGTAATCGTATAACTTAATTAAATAAATTAATAGATTATACCGACTTAATAATTAAACTTTATTAAAACTTAACTTTTTCGCTAGTAATTTTAAACTGCCCAGTTATATAAGCTTTTATCGATAACTATTTTTAACGCAATTTTAAACGGTTTTCGTAATCCGGAATAACCGCATAAATTGTCGTTTGTAGATTTTAATTTATGTAAAAATACAGCCCCCTATAACCAAGAAGACTAGGCTAGGACAGGACCTTATATAAATCCTGATAAAAAGCTGTTTAATAATAATCGTTAATACGACCTAAAAGGGGTTCGTAACTTAATAAGCTAATAATTGGTCTAAATATCTAACAACTATATTAACAACTTACTTAATGCCCGACGGGTTAATAATTTAATTCCTTCGGAAAACGTATTTTTTAATATAGATTAATTACCTATTACGGTGGTATTATAGGATTAATTAACTTTGCCATATATTAAGTCGTACTAAAATATATATGTACCAAAATATTTAAAAGGCTAAAAAACCGAATAAATAATTAAAAAAAGCCGAATAAATAAATTTGAAATTGCGCAAAATAACGCGTATAAAAAAGTTATACCGTTAAAAAGTAAGGCGATAAGACTAAAAATAAAACGGTTAAAGGTTATAAAGGTCGCGCTTTAAACTTTTTGTTTTTATACGTATTATGCTGCCTTAATTTGCAAGAAAATTGCGATAGGGCTTTTCCCTTTAGCCTTAGCCAAATAAAACTTAGCCAGAAACGTTATTGTTAGACTTAGTTAAGTACGGGTAGTTATTATTAGGCAAAGAAATCCTACATAAAAATCCGGTCGTACGAAAAGGTAATACGGTAGCCTTAGGGATTAAGGCCTTTAAAAGGGGGAGTAATTGTAAGAATATAGCCCTTTGTAACCAAGAAAATTAAGCTAGGACAGGACCTTATATAAATCCTGATAAAAAGCTATTTAATAACAGTCGTTAATACGACCTAAAAGGGGTTCGTAACTTAGTAAGCTAATAATTGGTCTGAATATTTAACAATTTATATCTAATTAAACATTAAATTTAAATATTTTTAAATTTTTTACTATTTATATTTAATTTTTCCAGTAATTTTTCTACAGCTGATATTATTCGTTATAAAATTATTTGAATTTTAATTAGTTTTATTTTTATAAATTAAATTATTCTCCTTAAAAGAAACGTAACCGTATAATAAAATTAAACAAATTAATAGATTGTATATTTCGGTTGCTAGGCTTTATTAAACCCTAACTTTCTCGCAGGTAACTTTAAACTGCCCAGTTATACAAGCCCTTATCGACGACCATTCCTAACCGAATTCTAGACGGTTTTCGCAATCCGGAACAACCGGATAAACTATCGTTCGTAATCCTTTTTATATCGAGCTAAAAGTTAAACTTCGAAATTTTTAAATTTTTTGCCGTTTATATCTAGTTTTCCTAATAATTCCTTTATACGGTCGATATTTTTTATTATAAAATTATTTAACTTTTAATTATTTTTATATATATAAATTAAAATATAACATCCTATACGATTAAGCTGGATATATAATTAAATTAAACACTTTTTTAACCATTTTAACTCCCTATTTTTAATCGTATATTTCTTAACATTAACATTATAAAACGCTTTATAAAAAAAAAGAAAATAAACCTAACCGTTTAAGTTAAAAAACGAAACCCGAAACTTAATTATAAAAAACTTAATTTTATTTATAACGTCCCTTATTTTACCTTACAAACGCGATATAACGATAAACGCACCCAAACCGATATTATTCCTTCTAAGCAGAAATTAACGTTAACCGAAAAAATATCGATTATCAACTAAATCCTTAACTTAAATATACGAACGTTTTTTATTTAATTTTAATATATTAAAAATATAACAAATTTACTGTTAACCTAACGCGTTGCAAAATGCGTTAGAATTAATTGGGTATTATATTTTATTAAACGGCAAAAAAAACTTAAAACACGTTTATTTCGAAAAATCGATTATTAAAGGGTATTATACGAAAATCCAAAAATATTTCGTAAGTAATTTAAGCTTATTCGGGTTACTATCGCAAAATACGGTATTATAAAAAAGGATATTTATAATTTCGATAAGATTAAATTTTTAATAAGGTTTTTTATAATAACGGGTATAGTAATTACCAGTACCGAAAAACGTAAAAAACTTAGATAGGCTTAATAAGAAAATCGGGAATAATTTATAATAATACAAGCTATTAACTTTTAAAATTAAACCCTACCCCTATTTATCATCCTTGCCGGAAAAAACCATTTTTTTCGCTAATTCGCCAATAACCCACTTCCACCTAATTAAAAGGTTATTATAAACGATAACGGTTAAATAATAAATAAATTAAGTTTAAAATAAATTTAACACTTTAATTATTATATTCAAACGCGTATAAAAAGATCGAAATGTTTTTTTATTTTTAACGGTTACGAAAATTACTATTCGATAAAATTCGAAAAATATTACGCCAACCATAATATTATTACACTTTATATACCAGCTAATTCCTCCCATTTACTTCAACCTTTTGACGTATCTTATTTTTCCCCGTTAAAACGCGTTTATTCGCTATATATCGAAAGTTTTATACGACGTTACGTTACTTATATTACCAAAAAAGATTTTATCGCCGGTTTCCAAAACGCGTTTAAAGTTACTATAACGACTAATAACATCAAATCCGGATTTGCCGTAACTAACCTTATTCTATTTAATCTTAATTGCGTTCTTTCCGAATTAAAAATTCCAATTATGCCTATACCGACCATCTCTTTATTTACCTTTATTAATTCCGTTATTTTTTTACCTACAAAAACTCTTAAAAATATTACCGAAACAACTTAATAAAAACGTTATTTATAAAAGCAGATTAAAAATTACCAGGGTAGCTTACCGATAAAAATAATTAAATCGGTTAATCTCTTAACAAAAAATAATTTAATACTGTTATACGAAAACGCTTTTTTTCGGGAAAAATGCGATTTACTATACGAAACGAACTATATCCTTAATAAACGCCGGAAAACCAAAAACAAACGTCTTTAAAAAAAAAGGATACTTACTGGAAAAAAAACATAAGCTTTTATAACTACGAAGGAAAATAATAATAAACAATCGTAATTAACAATAGCCGAAAATAATCGTCGTAAAAGAGTTACGACAAAAAAACGGAAATATAGCGTTTACGGCAAACCCGGATATAATACGCGTATTTATAATAAAGCTGTAAATACATCTAACGAAAAAAAATCCGATTAATTTAAATAGATTTAATATATTATAATTAATTAATTAGACTTTGTTATTGCAAAATGCTGAAAAGTATCCAGCTTAATTATATATCCAGCTTAATCGTATAAAACACTATCCGAAAATTAAAAACAAAATTAATTTTTTTTAGGAAAAATCGGTTAAATCGACGGAAATATCTATATTTTTAATTCGTTTTAAAATTTTATAAAATTTAAAAACTTTTAAAAAAACGTTTTCCGTAAAGATTTTAAAATTACGGAATACCGGTATTTTATAATAAAATTGCCCGGCATATTTCAATTATTTTAATTAATAAAAATTTAAAAAGATATCGTAAAATCGATTAAAATTAAAAATAGCTAATTTAAAATTCCTAACCCTTTTTCCTAATTAATATTTAATACTTTTAATTATAAAACTAATAAAATGTCGTAAAATAATTATATTATACGAACTTAAAGTTTACTACGAAAAGCTTAACATCTCCTAAGTTATTATTTACTTTTTAGGAAATTCCCCTTATTAAACCGTAAAGCTAAAAAACATAAAGTTTATCAAGGTTAAAGTTTATCGGTATTACGCGATCGGTTTTAAAATAAAGCTTTTCGTAACCGAAACGTATAATTTATTATTACAGTAAAAATTATTAATAGTTACAGTATTCGGAAATATTAAGTAAAATATTTATCGTATTAATTATTAATATAATTACTTCGTATCCTTAATTTAGCCTAGATAATACGGCTTAACCCTAACGACCTTGTATAAATTAAATTATATTCGAAAATTAAAAACAATTTTTGTTTCGAAAAAATTAATAAAATTTACGAGAATCTCGATATGTTTTATATAGTTTAAAATTTTATAAAATTTAAAAATTTTAAATAAAAAGTTTTTATAGAAACTTTATAATTATAGAAAACGGGTATTTTATAGTAAAAATTACCCGGTATATTTTAATTATTTTAATTAATAAAAGTTCGAAAAGGCGTAAAATCGATTAATGTTAAAGAAATCGTAAAATTAGTAAAAGGTCGTAAAATAATTATTTTATATAAATTTAAGACTTACTATTAAAAGCTTAATATCTTTTAAATTATTTCCATTTAGGAAATTCTTTTATTAAATTAGTTAAAAGGTATAAGATATATTAGGATCGAAATTTATCGATATTACGTAAACAAGCTTGTTAATTAATATTAGTCGAAAAATTACGTATTTACGAAGGCTTAATAATCGGTTTCGGAATAAGATTTTTAAAGACTAAGAAGTATAATTTATCGTAGGAATTATTAATATAGTTATTTCGTATTTTTAACTTAATTTAAATAATATAACTTAAACTTAATAATTTTATATAATTAAATACTTAATAGAAATCTATTTAATATAAGTAAATTCCGATAAATAAATTCTAACGATATTTATAAATAGTTTACTAAACGAAATTAAGTTATATAAACTAAATAATAAACACATTCATTTATAAATTATATATTTAAAACATTATTAAGTTTTATTATAATTTTCTATTTAAATTGTTTTTAAGTATTAATTATTTTAAAATATAGCTATATTTATATATAATTTTATTTTAAATCGTATAATTATATTAAATAATTAATTAACTGAGCTATAATACGTTATAAGTTTTTATTTAATAATACTATTAAAATTTAAATAATATTTAAAAACTAATGGAATAACGTAAATATTTAACGAACGTAATTTTCACTTAATATTAAATTAAAAATTTAACTTTTAATAATATTTTTAATTTAACTACGTATATAAAATTAAAATGAAACTTAAATATCGATAAATATTTTTAAAGTAATCCTTTTAATATAAATAAAGTTAATTTTAAAAAACTATTTATTTTCGAGTTATAAAATTCGAAAAGTTTTCCATGTATATATAGGCGTTAACTGGTTATATTTTTATATTAACTGTCGGCAGTTAATGCTTTAAAATGATTACGACTAATAGGCTCAGGCTAAAGAATGTTACCTGGAATACCTTTTATTATAAAAAAACCCTTTAAATATGGATTATGTATGTAAAGGCGGTTCGCCTTAAACGTTTTCAGTTTGCAAAATTATTAATATAAAATTTTGCGTTAATATTTTATATTTAATTATTATAACTGCTAACATAGTAGTATCTTTTGGTTAATTAGTAACTTAATACGTTATACGAAATAATTATTTGCAGGTTAAGTTAATAAAAAAAGTACGAGATTTAAAAGAAAGTTGCTTAGCTAATAATTCGAAAAAAAGTTAGGCAGTTAACGATAGCGAGCAAATAATAAAACCCTAGGCAGCTTCCTATTAAACAAAGCGGCCCATTTAAAATCTTATTCCCTTTTTCTTAGCCAGGATTTCTTTATAATAGGGATATTTCCTAGGACGAATTTTATAATAAGGAAAAGAAGGAATAAAAGCTTATATTAAACAGGGCGGTAAGAAAAAAATCTATTTTCGGAACGTTTTTAAAAAATACCTTATTACTTTAATAACCGAAAAAAAAACCGATTTAGAACCTTTATTTAAAAATAATAAACCATAACGGACTTAAACAAGTTTTATACGTCCTTAGGCATTAATATAAACGGTATTAAACGTAACGTTAAAGTACGAAAAGATAAATATCGGCAAATCGAAAAAAAGGTTAAAAAGCTAAAATTCCAAAACGAAAAAAATAACGATATTATAAAACGTATAAATATTATAATAATATAATTATTAAATACGTTTTAACCTAAGACGCGGAATTTTAAAAGTTTACGTAATACGAATATATAACCGAAGGTATTATAAAACGTACCGTTTAAGGTTAAAGTTAATAACTTTAAAAAAGTACTTATTATACTAGAAAGCGATATAAAAAAAATTAACTTATTAAGAAAAAACGAAACGAAACTTAGGAAGTAATTTATAAAAAAGCCCGATTTTCCGAAAAAAAAAAATAAATTATTTAAAGGAAAAAAAATAACATACGATAATTCCGATAATTTAAATAATTCCCCCAATATCCCTAACAGCTTTTCGAACCTTAATAGCTTAAATAACTTTAACGAATTAAACGTTCGCTTAAAAGATAAAACAAAAGATTTTAAGAAATTTAATAATATAAATATAAAATTACGTTAAAAACGTTTTAACTTTTCGTTAAATAAAAAAAATTATTTAGCAGGCTAGGTTAATTAAAAGTTTTAAAATATCGTTTTAAATTTTACGATAAAAAAAATTAGTTATAAGAACAGGATAAAACTAAGTTAACTGGATTAGTTCCGTTTAACGAAAATTATTATTAAAATTTATAAAAAAGCGCTTTTAAAGTTAATTACAGATATTAAAAAAAGTACGAAAATATTAAGGACGTTCGGGAAAACCTATATAACGATAAATAAAATTAAGCAAAGATCCCTTTAAAAAAAGTTTAACAAAGTTACTTATAATAAAGAAAACCCGGTATAATTTATTATTAAGTTTTAAAAACTTTTCCGTAAAATAAAAGGTTATAGTATACGATTTAAAACAGAAAAACAAATTATTATATTCCTTATTACTATAAAAAACCGTATTAATAATTAATATAAGATTATTTAATTAATACTACGGCAAACGGATTATTCCTTTTAGCAGTTAATTAACGATTTTAATAACGAATTTTATAACCGATTTAACAAAAAGAAAAATAACGGACGGTCCGTTAACATACGAAAAGGTAAAAAAAATAAAAATAACAATAACAATTTCCAAAATAATAAGCCTATATAAAATAAAAACAAAAAACCGCTTTGTTTTAATTGTAACAAATATAAATACCTAGTAAAAAATTACCTTAAACCGCAAAAAAACGGTAAAAGCAAAAAAAGGAAATAAAGCTAAAATAGTAATTAACGTAATAACAATAGTAATAATAATTAAAATAACTATAGTAACAATTTTCGTAATACTTATAACGGTAATTAAAGTAAAAAGCAATTTATTTTTAAAAGTTTAAAAAATTTGTACCGTTTAAACGGAAAACTTTTTAACGTTTATATTAACGAATAACAATTTTAAGATTTTATACAGTAATATAACAAAATAATTCAAAAAATAACGTAAGGAATTATAAAAGTTAAAAACCTTAAATTATAGGTAACTTAAAGCCCTAAACTGTAAGAAACCGATTATCTTAAATTACGGCTGTAAATAACCGAAAGCCCTAAAATTATAATAACTAATTGCTTTAAAACAATTAAAGCGATAGTTATAAATAACGCCATATTTTTGTATATATATTCCTTTATAAAAAACGATAAAGATAAATTATTTTAGGATTTAAAAGCAAACGTTAATATTACTAACAATATCGGCAACTTCGAAAAGAACTTAATACTGGATATTAAATCCAAAGGAATTTATATTATAACAGACGAAAAACCTATAGCTACCACCTTTATCGGTACTGTAAAGTAACTTTTAAAAAACCTTAATAAAAAGAATAACGAAATTACGGTAAAATATATATTATATATTAACGATTTTCCCCTAAAGGTATTTTTTAAAAAGATATTTTATAAAAAAGAAAATTACCTAAATAAAAATATTTTAATTAACCCTAATAAGTTTAAATTAACAATTATTAACGTTCCCCGAAAAGGATTTTTTTTATAGTTTTATAAAAAACCGGAGCTTATTATTAAGGGCCTAAAATCCTTAAACGATAAGGATTAGTAATAAAGATACGCGTTAAGGAAGGTATTCGGTAAAAAAGATAACGGTAATTTAATTAATAACTTAAGGATAACCCTTATAAGGGTATTTAAAGACGGAAAAGTTTTTATAACAGACGAAATTATAAAGAAAATTATCTTTTAATACCGCCGCTTTTATTACCTTAATATTAAACGATTAATTTAAACCATTAAAAGGTTTACGGGGATAAATTTAAATCTTAACGATATAAAATCGTTTTTTTATATAGCTTATAATAAGGGAAAAATACGGAAAATACCGTCTATTAACTTATAAAAAAAAATAACATACGTAAAAGAAATTATTTAATATAATATAAAAACCGTTAAACTTGTTAATATCGAAAATAACGGTTATTTCGGGTTTATTACAAACGATTTATCGCGTTATAAAAAGTATTATTCGTTTAGGATTAAGGACGAAATATAATATTATTTATATACGTATATTACCCGGATATTTAAACGTTTAAAAACGTTATTACTAAATATAAAAGGCAAAAGAAAAAAAACGTAAATCTTACGTTTTAATAACAGTAAAAAGTTTAATATAACGATTATCGAAAATTTCTGCATAATAGAAAATATTAAATTAATAATTTCCAACGTTTACAACTAATATTAAAATAAAATTACAAAATAAGGGATATAATTCTTTTAAAACAAAGTACGCGTAATTACGGCCTAAATAAAAATACCGATATACTTTTAGGATTTTATAATAAAAGCAATAACGCATACCGTTAACAAAACTAAATAATTAATAATAAAAAACGTAATACCGATTAAATGCTTTAAGGACATATTCGAACCTAATAAATCCTATAAGCTTAATAACGGTTATTTTCGAATCTTTAGTAATAAATATACAATCCTAATTAACAAAAATTATAGGATTAAATTAAAAAAATTAATAACTCGTAAAACAAAAAAAATATTATTAAGTTATCAGGAAATACATAATTATAAGGTATAATTATTAAAAGGCGGCAAACTATTAACAATACCGTATATCACTGTTTATAAAAACTTAAAAAAACTAAGATAACCTTTTAACTTAAAAGATATTATTCGGTTATTTCTGCAACCCGTATAAAAGCAATTAAAATACCGTTAAAAACAAAGTATTAAAATAAAAAATAAAGACAATAACGTTATTTTAAAAAATAATACGAACCAGGAAACCAAGAAAATCAAACGAAAAAAAAACGCCTAAAAAAAAACAATCCCCGAATTATACGTTTTAAAGGCCCTAAACGAAATATTAAAACTAATGCATAAGTTAAAATTAACTTTAATTTAAAAAAACGATAATAACGATTTTTTTTATTTTTACTTATTATTAAATACTAAAAACCAAAATAAAAACGGTTATAAGCTGTACGTTATAATAAACGGCGGTCTATTATTAAAAGAAGTTATAGAAAATTTAAAATGCGAGATATAACTTAAAATTATTTTTATTAAAATTAAAAAAAACTTTTAACGCGGAATTTTCTATTTTATACCAGACGATAAGGTATACGGGCATTTAGTAAATACGAAATAAGTGCTAAGAAAAAAATATACGTTTATAAAAAAGCTAAAAAAATATAAGGCCCGTATTTGCGTTAAGAGATTTACTTAACGGAAAAAAAATTAATTATAATAAAACGTTAACCAGCATTATAAAGGCTATATACTGGAAAATCCTAATAGCGCTAACTGTTACCCTAGGCTGGTATATATTCTAAATCGATTTAATCGCGATTTATTTAAACGGTAACTTAAAAAAGGATATTTATATAAAGCTTTTTCCCATATTAAAGGAATATTTCGACGTATACCCGGAAAATAAAGTAAAATATTAATTTTCCTTTAAAAAAATTATTAAACTGATAAACCCCTTATACGGCCTAAAACAAACCGGAATTACTTGGTAAGAAAAAGTAAAAAAGATATTTACGAAATAAAGTTTTCGTCCGTTAATTTCGGATAACGTAATATATTATAATCCGAAAATAAAAAACGTTATCGTTTCGTACGTAAATAATTTTTTATTTTTCGGTTTTAATAAATAACGTTTTAAGGATATCGTTAAAAGGATAGTTAAAAATATACTTATTAAGGATTTGGGAAACGTTAACTAATACTTAAACGTACGAATTATCCGTTTTTTATTAACGGGAGATATTAAGCTGGAATAATAATAATATATTAAAAAATTATTAAAATTAATAAAATTAAATGTTATACGGAAGCAATTTACGTTATTTGTTAAGGATTATTTAAAGTACGCCGTAAAAAATAAAAACGTAACTAACAAAAAAAAAAAACGTACGAATATATAAGCTTTATAGGGAAATTTAATTTTTCTAATTATATTAATAAATCGGATATAACGTTTATAACGTTAATTTAAGTTAGGTTTATAAGCAACCCGTTATTTAAATACCAGAAATATATTAAGTAATTACCGTAATACTTAAATAATATAATAAATTTATTTTTTCGGTACCGGAAGTTAAAAAATTACCCGTACCGGAAATATAATAACTTAAACTTATTCGGAATAATAAATATAAACTTTACAAATAGTAAATTAATTAAGTCCATAATAAACTGCGTATTTTTTATAGCTAGAACGTTTATATTATGGATTTTAAAATTATAAAGCGTTATTACTAAATATATTATTAAAGCAAAATACGTAAAAACAAAAATAATTATAACGGAAATAACTAGAATTAAAAACTTCCTAATAAAATTAAGGCTTATACTTAAAGGTTTTATTCCTATCCTGGAAAATAATATAAATACGTTAAAATAAATAACAAAAATATAAATAATACGGAAAAAACGTTATATTTAACTAAAATACTATTACGTACGTTAAAAGGTACAAAAAGGTAATATTAATTTTTAATACGTAAAAATTAAAAATAACTTAGCAAATAGGCTAATAAAACCTTTTGATAAAACTAATTTCAAACAATTTGTAACGAATTTGGGATTAAAAAAAATATAAAACAAATTAAAAAATATTTAAGGTCGATAAATATAAAGATTTAATAACCGAGATTACCTAAAGCAAAAAAGCATGTCGGCAGTTAATACTTTGAAATAATTACGGCTGGTAAGCTTAGGTTAAAAAATATTATCTGGGATACTTTTTGTTATAAAAAAACCCTTTAAGTATGGATTATATATATAAAGGCGGTTTGCCCTAGACGTTTTCAGTTTGCAAAATTATTAATATAGAGTTTTACGCCAGTATCCTGCATTTAATCACTATGACTGCTAACATTAAGTTTAATATTAAGTTTTAAATCTAAGAATTTCCGTAATATCCTAATTTCGATACCGAATTTAAATTGCACCTATTTATTTATTTATTATAATAATTAATATATATAATTTCGTTAATATTAGTAATCTTTTAATCGTGTTTAAAATTTTTTACCTAATATATAATTTTAAAAAAAGTTAATATTTAAATTAAATAACTTTATTATTAAATAAAAAAATTAGTTATATCGGAAAATATATTATATCGTTAATATAAATAATTCGTTTTTTAAATATTAATAGTAATAAACTTTTAATAAATGTTTTCGAAAAAAAAAATATATTATATATTATATTACCTATTATAAACAAATTTAAATACTGAAGTATTTAAATTTTAATTTAATTTAGCCTCTATTAAAATAAATATTCATTTATTCATAATTTAATTTAGTAATATTAGATATTCTTTATATATTTTTATACCAGTTTTATATTAATAAAAACGTAAATTTTATTTTAACGTCGGGACTTTAAGTTGAAAAGATAATAACGTGCGAACTAATATTAAAAACCTTTTTTATACTACTATATTTATACTTAGTAATTCTTTATATATTTGTAATGATTTAAATTTAAAAAAAAGGAAATCCCGATAGATTTATTTAAATTAAAGAAAACCTTAACGTTAAAACCGCCGTTTATAATAGTTATTATAATATTAATAAGTTATATCGTTTTAATTTTTTAACCTTTTATTACGATTACTTTATAGAGTAATAATCGATTTAAATATATCGTTTTAACTGTTTTAATTTTTATTTTATTATTTATTTTATTTAGGTATTAAATTATACTTCTTTTAAGTTATACGTTTAAAATTTAAAGTACTCGCTATAAATTTTATTTCAGCGTGTAAATAATTAGAAATTAGTTAAAATATATTTTAATTTTACGTATACAAATTAATAAATAGCGTAAATTTTATCCATGTTTTTTGTCTTATTTTCGTAAATATACCGATTTTAAATTAATGATTTTTAAACATCTTTTAGGTTAATTTCGAATTATATTAATATAATTTTAAAATAATTAATATAAAATAAAGTTTAATTTTTTTAATAAATATCGAAGTTTTAGTGAATTATCTTAATTTTTTATTTATTTATTTAACCTGAAAATATATATTACGGTATGATATTTATTTTAATTATAAAAAGTAACCGATTTAAGATTTTTAAGCTTTTTAATATTTAATTAAAATAATTTAACGTTAATTATATAGATTTTATGAAATCTAGTAATATCATTTTAAATAATATAATTATTCTCCCTAGAGGAGACGTAACTGTAGAATAAAATTAAACAAATAGATAGATTGTAATATCGGTTGCTAAGTTTTACCAAGCCTTAATTTTCTTATAGCCCTTATTAACGACCATTCTTGACCGAATTCTGGACGGTTTTCGTAATCCGGAATAGCCGGACAAATTATCGTTCGTAATTTTCCTTATATCGAGTTAAAAGTTAAACTTTAAAATTTTTAAATCCTTTGTTACTTATATTTAATTTTTCTAGTAATTCCTTTATACGGTCGATATTTTTTACTATAAGGTTGTTTAATTTTTAATTGTTTTTATTTATATGAATCAAATCGTATCCGAAAATTAAAAATAAAATCCGATTTTTTTAGGAAAACTCGGTTAAATCGACGGAAGTATTAATATTTTTAATTCGTCTTAAAACTTTATTAAGTTTAAGGATTTTAAAAAAAACGTTTTCCGTAAAAACTTTATAATTACGGAATACCTGTATTTTGTAATAAGAATTGCCCGGTATATTTTAATTATTTTAATTAATAGGGATTCGAAAAGTTGTAAAATCGATTAAGGTTAAAATCGTAGGATTAGTAAAAGGTTGCAAAGTTATCTTATACGGACTTAAGGTTTACCGCGAAAAACTTAATATCTTTTAAATTATTATTTATATTCCAAAAGATTCCTCCTACCGAACTGTAAAGTTAAAGGGCATAAGGTTTATCAGGGTCGAAGCTTATCGGCATTATACGAATAAACCTCCCAGCCGATATTAATCGAGAAATTACGTATTTACGGGAACCTAATAATCGGTTTCGGAATAAGGTTTTTCGTAACCGAAACGTATAATTTATTATTACCATAAAAACTATTAATAATTACCGTATTCGAAAATATTAAATAAAGTATTTATCGTATTAATTATTAATGTAATTATTTTATGTCTTTAACTTAGCCTGGATAATACGACTTAAACCTAACGACCTTACAAATAATATAATTATATATAACAAATAATTTATTTTATTTAATAGGAAATTTCTTTATTACTTTATTACTTTATTTCTTTATTTCGTTATTCCTTTATTTCTTTATAATATATATATAAAAGTGCGAATTAAACCGTTATATTCTTATAAAATCGGATAAATTTAATTAATTAGTTTAATTCGTCTTGTAATTTAATAGCCCGCGGTTTCTTAGCGGATAAGCTAATATATTATTTTATATAAAGGTTAATTTAAAGGAGATATTATTTAATATTAAAAATCTCTAAAATTTTAATATATTTATTAATATAATCGCTTATTTTAACTAATTTTAAATGAAGTTTTATTATTCCGATATATTTCTATGTAAAAAAATCTATTAAAGTTTATTAATTTTTTTTAATATTTGTAAATACTATACAATAGTTAAAAGGTATCATTATATAATAAAATTAATAGAAAACTTAATAATATAATCGTAAATTTAAGGTAATTATTTAATTCTTTTATATTAATATAATTACTAGTATTAAGTATATCGTTAAACGTATTTAATATCCCGTATTTTTTATATATAAGGTTAGTACTATTCGGGTATTTAGCTAGCTATATATAAAAAGCTGATTTATTTATTAAATACGTATATAAAGGATTATATAGCATAATCGAAAAGTATTTTCGTATTACGGCACTGATCGTCTCTTAGGGCTGGGTGAAGTATTTTGTTATTATATAAAGAAAGGAAAGGAGAATTTATTTAGGAGATGCGAAGTACCTTTATATATATAACGTATTGGTAACGGTTTAGTAGCTTAAATTAGCCGCATAATATGTATAGTGATAGTAGATTCCTTTTTTTAAGGTAGTTGTTTTTAACTACTTAAAGAAAAGAATTTAAAATAAATAGCTAGTTCCGGATTCGAACCTTGGTTTTTATATGGTATATTAGATGTTTTAATTTATTAAAAAGGTGTTATAATAAGTATATATTAAGGTCGATATGGGGCCGTAGCGGAGGTGCCGTTCCAGGCCGGTAGGTATAATATTAGTTCCGGTTCGAGATAATAATAATACCGTTTCGACGGTAAGTTTATTTATTGGTTACGCGGAAATTCTGTTACCTTTTTTTTAACCGTATTTGCGATATAAATCTTAGGTTTTTTTTTTAATTTTTTTTAACAACGTTATAATAATAATATATTATTACCGTTTTATCCGTTTAATATTTTATATTATTAATTCGTTTTTATTATTTTTTAATAGTTTAAGCTTTCTTTATATTATTATAACGATATTTTCTTGTTTTTATATTATATACGTAACGTTAATCCGGGTTTATTATTTTTATACAATTTACTTTTATAATGTTATATTAAATTACGATTTTATTTTTAATATATTATTCGTTTTCCGTTATTATTTTGTTTTTACCGTAACGGGAAAGTATACGTTATATGTTAATAAGCGAAAAATTTATTTATTCGTAAGTTAATACGTTACGTAATTGATTTTTTACTAATGTTACGTTATTAATATATTAATTCCGTATTATTTAAGTAGCGAAAAGCGTTTAAGGGGTATTTTTAAATTTTAAAGCTTTATTAAAATAAGTTACGTTTTATTTCGATGTCGACCGGGACGATAACGGTAATTTAATTCTGGATATTTACGGTAATTAAGTATATAAGTATAACGATAATTTTCGTAACAAGATTTATAACGCGGTATTACGGTTATATACCGTTTTCGAAGTAACGGAAAAAATATATCGTTTTACTTTTAATAAAACGGGCGTTAAAAAAAAGGTATATTTTATTTTAAATATTTCGTTTTATTATTAATTTGGTATAAAAAATTTCGTTAGTTATTTTTAGTAAGTAATTATTTATCGTATTTTAATATAAATATATTATTTTCGTTTTACCAGTAATATTATAAGTATATTATTAAAAATACGTTTCGTTATTACGTTATTAGTACGTTAATATTAAATAAACGTTTAAATTATTACTTGAAAAAAAGTAATTAAATATTATCTAGTTTCCGGCAATAAGAGTTATTAATTATAAACGTTAATTAAATATATTTTTTAAAACGAAATAGTTGTTATTATTTTTATTAGTATAAGTTCCGTTTAGGCGGCCGTCGATATAATAACGTTTTTTTATTTTCGATAATTTTTAATTATTATTACGTTATTGTTTCGCCGTATTTTTATTACGAATTAAGTTATAGTTTTGTTATATTATTCTTATATTAATACGTTATAATATATCTATTTATAGAAAGGTTCCGGTATTTATAACATTTAGGTATTTATAAATTTTTCCTTTTATATTTTAATATATTAGTATTTTTCTCGTAGTATTGTTATAACGTCGGGTTAATTAAATGTTCGTATTTTCTTTTGCGTTTTTTTATATATTTTAATTGTTTTAATATTTTTTGCTATTATTAATGTAGTTGTAATTTTTTTATAAAGGTTTAAATTAATCAGGTGGCCTAAGTTTATTAGGGTTACTTTTACAAAATTTTATTATATCAAAATTATAATTTTCAAGATTTTCAGCCGGTTTTTAAATGGGGCGATACGGATGCGGTTATTTAATGCGGCATTAAAGGTTTTATTTAGTATTTTTATAGTTTAAAATTATTTCGAAGTATTATTTAATATTATTTTAGTTTTTTTGCGTTTATTACGACGGCGTTTTACGCGTTTTTATTTTACTTTTTATTAATTACGTTTTATTTTAATAAATTTACTTTAAAACGTTAAATTAAAGAGGTATGGAAAATTAGGAATAATTGATAATATGTTGGTAATTATATTACGATAATAGGGGGTTATATCTTAATAACGTTAAAGTGGTTTATTTATTTATTATTAAGTTTTTT
Organism: Monosporascus sp. CRB-8-3; assembly: GCA_004155055.1. Classification (NCBI taxonomy): domain Eukaryota; kingdom Fungi; phylum Ascomycota; class Sordariomycetes; order Xylariales; genus Monosporascus; species Monosporascus sp. CRB-8-3. The sequence continues at coordinate 42,210 of QJNZ01000594.1, forward strand.
ATTAAAATTTCCCGATTTTATATATCGCGTATTTATTTATATCTGTTTTTTAACGAACGTGTTAATGTTAAAATAATATCGGTTAATCTGTTTTATATAACGGTTTTGCGATTTTGTTATTAAGGCCTTAATCCGTTTAAGTATTCGTTTTAATTTATTCGTATAATATATAATATTATTAAATTTCTTTTATTACGCCGCCGTTTTAAAAACGTTAAAAAGGTGTAACGGTTTTATTTTTATAGTAGGATAACAATTATAATTGGTAAAAAATAGTAAAATATTAATAATTTCCGATATATAGTTATTATTAACGAATTTAGTTAAAGGGAATTAATTTATTTAATTGTTTTTAATTTTTTTTCTTTTAACGTATTATTTTATTATTACGTTAATTATTTCCGTTTTATTATTATTTTAAAGATAGTACGTAATTGATACGTATAGTATTACGTTTAAACGTTAATTAAGTTTTTTTAAAAGGTAAAAATAAGTTACGTATTTCTATTAGATATTATTATAGGCGATATATTATATAAGCGGTATACGTTAAAAATAAAGGTATTAACGAAAGTATTTATTAACGTATCCGTTACGGTTATAAAATAGCGTATTTTCGTAAAGTAGGTAATTATTACGAGAATATATTTATAAATATACTTTAGTTTTTTATAAAAGGAAAAGGGGTTAACGTAATTTATAAAGATATTATTTTATAAACGGAACGGTACCGGTAAAAAATTAAGAAAATTATTTAACGAAGTTTTAAAAGTTTTAATATAACGGTAAAACTAATAACTTTATACGAACGTAATGATATTTCGGAATAAACGAAGTTAGTAATAATTCCGTTATAATAAGTTATACGTTTTAAAGTAATTAAGATGTTTTATAAGCGTTATATTATAATTACGATAAATATTTAAAGTTTAAATACGTTGTTATTAAATATAAATAACTTATCTCCGATATAAACATGCTTTTATATTATTTTATAGTCGGGTTTTATCTGCTTAAAGGCGACAAGGCGTTAGTTACAACAATTTTTTAATGGGTTATTAGCTTAATATAGAAGGTGCTAGCGCTGAAGGCCTATTAAAGCTCCATTAAGTTGCGTTACTTTATAAAAACGCGGGTGCGAAAATGTTTTTAGTATTAACGTTAACGATATTGCTATCTTTTTTTTCCCGCTTAACACCCCGGTTTTTATTAATTTTCAGTGCGAAATTAGGGTAAAATGGAACAGAAACGGAAAGTTGCAAACGTTAAAATAAAATCAAAAACCCCTGCGATATAGTTGGATCCCGATGCGTATAAAGAAGATTTTACAGATAAAGTTATTTTCCGTTTTAACGTACGGCTTAATCCGTTAATTAGGATTTATTTTAAGTTATTAATTATCGATAAACGTAAGGTTAAAATAAGGCCGTTATTATTTACTTTATTAAAGTTTTTTTTTATATTACGTTAATTAGTTAAAAAATAGGTATAATAAACGAATAATTTCGAACCTGAATAAAATAAGAAAAAATTACGTTTTCGCGGTTATTTATGGTACGATACGTATATTAAAAAGCTATATTTGTTTTTTTATTTTAATTTATATATCTAATTATAAGAAAAGTTTAGTTAATGCGTATTAAATAAGGTTGGATTTTTTTCCGTATTACCTGATTATTAGCTTTTTTTTAACAATCGATAAGGAGTTTTTTATTAAAGGTTTCGGGTTTAGGATTATAAACGTTAATTTAAGTTATTTTTCGAACGTTATAATAAATAGGTTAAATAAATATAAAAAATAATACGCGAATTTTATATCTTAAGAAGTAATATTGCCGTAAATAAGTATATTGTAAGGTATTACGGAAAATCGTTTTTTAATATTATAATTTTTAATACAGCCGATAATGCGGGTTTTAAGGTTTGGGTTTTAGCTTTTTACGGGTTATTTCTAATATAAACAAGTTATTATCCAGGCAAAAACGGAGGTTTTATTAACGTTTTACAGGCGAAAGGAAGAAAAATCGATAGGAAAGGCAATAATTTGTTAAATTTAACTTAGCGTTTAATTGTTTTCTTTGTCGATAAGCTTAGAAATATTTATAATTTTCCGTATTATGTATTTTTCGATAACTTTTTTTTTCGTTATACCTGTTTTTACAGTTATGCGAAAAGGGTTTAGTAATAACAAGTACCGCCCGAAAAAACTGCGGAATAACGAAGCAGTTCGTTAATTTAAAAAAGGTTAAAAACGTTACGTTGTTTTTTAATTAAGCGATAGAATTTTTAATATTTAATAATAAAGTAAATTAAATCACTTAAATTAATAATTCGATCGTTTTATTTTTTGTATTAGGTAAATGGCAAAAAAACGGATTTTATTAAATCGAAAGAAGTTAAAGGAAAAAAATAAATATAAAAACGTTACTTATAATTTCTTTAAAAATTAAGCGGAAAAAACGGTTATGATATTTCGAATTACTTATAAATATAATTTTAACATAAATAACGTTAATTTTAGTAATTAATAAAAGTTTAAATTTAAATAAGATAATAAATTTCGGCGTAACGTAACATAGGTTTTTATATATAACTTTTCCCTTACGTTATCTTTATTAATTTTTTTTTACAAAAATGGGGCAAATTTATATAAAAATCATATGGAAACGTAATTATTTTCCGTAAAGTATTAGTTGTTAAAGGTATTTAATATTTCGGGTTACTTTTTAACGGGCGAAAAAAAGCTTTATAAAGCTTTTTTCGTATTGGTAATATGGAAATCCTTATTAATTTGCATTATAAAATCTTAGAGAAATCCGTTTCGAAGTATTAAGCTTATTTAAGGCACTTTTATCGCGGTATATAGCGAGTAAGGCTTTAAATTGCAGGTAATAATATTATAAATCGACAGCTAGCCCGATAAATAACGTTTTATTATGCCGAATATAATATCGTAATTTATAATAATAACCGGTATTGGTACATGTATTATAATGCAAAATAAATATAACTAAAGGTAGCTTTTCCTACGAAAATTAATTAGATAATATAGGCGAATAAAAATTAAGCCTTACCTACTTTTAAAAAAATTATTACAACTAACGCCTTATCGCCCCTAAGCAGATAATTTTAAACTTTTTACGGATAATTTAATTAAAAGGTTTTTATATTAAGTTAATTAATATTATTAATATATTATTTATTAGCTGCGATAATTTATAAGCGTTATTAATAAGTACGTTTAATAATTAGTTAATATTTATAATGTATATATTTAAAAAGATTTCTATTATTTAAATAAAAGTATTTTCCGGTATTTATACGTTATTTTGTTATTTATTACGTCGTTTCGATTTATTAGTTTAACGTTAAGTTAGTAAGATAAAACGTTAAAAACCGCAACTTTTACTTTAAATTAATAAATTATTTAAAAACGGAAATTATTAAGAAATTCCGATTAATAGATTTGGCGTTAATTTAAAAATTTTACAATAATAAAATGCTATAAGTTCTTATAATTAATAATAATTTCCATTAATTTTTCGGTATTTTATAATTCCCGGCGTTGTTTTTCGAACGTTTTAATAATAATTAATAATTTTTTATTATAAATTTCGTAATTATATTTTATTAAGATATATTTAACCGAAAAAGGCGATAAGCTATATAATACTTTGGGTATTATATTACGAATTTTCTTTTTCCGAAATTTAATAAAAATTATTAATTTTTAAAATTATACGTTATCGGAAGTTATAATAAAATAATAATAACATTATTAAAAAGGTATTTTTAAATTATCGGACTACGTTTATAACTTTTATTAATAACCATTTAATTTATTTAATTTTATTTAGTAAAATAATAAAAGGTTTAACAATTAACGAAAAGCTTTTTATAAACCGGCAATAAAAGTTTATAAAGTTAAGAAAACGTTATAGTTTTTTTTTAAAATATTAAAAGGTTTTTATTATTAAATAATTTTTATTTTATTAAAGTTTATAACGATATTATCGGCAAAGATTATTAAATTTAAATATTATATTTTCATAACGTTGAATTCGTATTTGCGAATATTTATTATTAATTTTACGTCAAAAAAATAACGTAATATTTTACGCAAGTAATCTTTATATTTATTTTTATTTTTATTATAAATTAAAACGTTATCGAAATAAATTATAACGTATTTATTTAAAAAGTTAAATAAAATATGGTTAATATGATATTAAAACGAATTCGAATTATTAATTATGTTAAAATCTATTATAAAATATTTAAATAAACCGAAATAAGTAATAAAAGTCATTTTTATTTATTTTTAAAAGTAATACGTAAATAGTTAAACGATATAACGATATTAAATTTAATAAATATACGTAATAAATAAAAGGTATTTAAAATTTTATAAATTAAAGAATGAAAGTAACGGTTTTTTATTATAACGTTATTAAAATTACGATAATTAATATAAATACGTATTTCGCCTTTTAGTTTTTTTTGCAAGTAAAATAAAGGCTGTTATAAAAAATGATTAAATTAAATAAAATCTTTTTTTAAGTAATTATTAATATATTTCCGTACCGTTAGTAATTTATATAAAGATATAACTTGCGTACGATTATATAATAATATTTTACTTAGAAGTAATTCGATTTTATAGTCGAAAAGCCGGTATAGCGGTAATACGGTAACGTTATTAAGTACGAACATTTTCGTTAAGTTGTAATATTTAGGTAATAATTTGTTTAAAATTTCGATTATTATTATAAGTAATTTATCGTCGAGATAGTTCTATATATTCTTTTTTATTATATAGCGAACTTAAGGCGCTTTAATTATTTAATCGTAAAAAAACGCGTAATTTAAAATAGATATTATTTAAATCGACGTTATTATTTTATATAAGAATATTACGAAAAATTACGTTAAATATTAGTAACGTTATTTTATTAATTAAAAACGGTTATAATAATATTATAATAAGATTTCGTAAGATATAAAATTGATTATAACGTTTTTTAATTATAAAATTAAAAAGTTAAGGGAAAAGATATAAAAAGGTCCTGTTAAGATATAAATTTATTAAAAACATAAAAAGAAAAAAAAATCCCGATATTATTTCGTAATTAATATATATAATCCTTGCCGTTTAGTTAATCGATAGGTTATATTTATAAAGTTAAAGTAATTTAAAAATAATATCAGAACCCTTTAAAGGTTAAAAATATAAAATAATTCTTTTCGTAATAGAACTTATTTAAAGCCGTAACGTATACGTAGAGGTAATAGAACCGGTTACGGTATTATCCGTTAATTGAAGGGAATAAAGTTAAGGAATAAAGTATAAAAAAAAAAACTATTTTAATACGCGAAATTATTATTAATAAATTTTATAAACGTATAACCGTAATTATTTATAATTTACGCCGGTAATATATCGCCGCCGTCGAATAATAAATAAAAAGAAAATAAAAAAGATATATTAGAATTTATAAAATGTATGTATAGATTCTTATTATTTCGAGAATTTAACAACAACTTTTAATTATAACTCGATTTAAAAGCTAACTTTTTCCTTAGTGCGTTTTGCCGTTATTACGAAAGTGCGTTAATACCGTTATACTTACGTTAGCCGGCCGCGGCCGGTAATTAAAGTAAATAAAAAAATAATATCTTTTTAACCCGTAATATATATAAAGATTAAATTTATACCGCCGTTACTTTTTTTCCTCGTTTAGTAGGTTATAAAAGCTATTTTTCCTAATTATAATTACGTTTAATTATATAAGTTTTAAAACTAACGTTACGGGGGAGTTAGTTTAGCGTTATAATACCGGGGTGTTATTTTCCGTATATTTTGCTATATGTTTACGAAAAAAGTAATTTATTATATTATTAAAAAAGTCTTTAAAAAACGTATTTAAACTACGTTATCTTTAAGGCCAGGATATTATACCTATAATACGAATTTTTTTTAAAACGTTTTATTATCTTTTTAGTATAATATAATAATATGTAAAACTGGCGGTTAATAACTTTAGTTAATTAAACGTATAAAATAATTAATAAAAATATCGAATATTTTTAGGTGTTATTTGAATTTTCGGAAATTTTTATAAATTTACGTTAATATATTAACGGTAATATAAACTTAGTGTCGGCAGTTAGTGCTTTAAGATAATTACGGCTGGTGGGTTTAGGCTAAAAAATATTACCTGGGATACCTTTTGTTATAAAAAAACCCTTTAAGTATAGATTATATATATAAAGGCGGCTTACTTTAAACGTTTCCAGTTTGTAAAATTATTAATATAGTAACATTTTTTAGTTAATTAATAATTTAATATATTATATAAAATAGTTATTTATAAGTTAAGTTAATAAAAAAAATACAAAATTTAAAAGAAAGTCGTTTAATTAATAATTCGAAAAAAAGTTAGGCAGTTAACGATAATAAGCAAACAATAAAACCTTAGGTAGTTCCTTATTAAACAAAGCGGCCTATCCAAAACTTTATTCCTTTTTCTTTAATTAGGATTTTTTTATAATAGGGATATTTCCCAGGACAAATTTTATAATAAAAAAAAGGAGAAATAAAAATTTATATTAAATAAGGCGGTAAAAAAGAAATTTGTTTTCGGAACGTTTTTAGAAAATACGTTATTATTTTAGCAACCGAAAAAGAACCGATTTAAAATTTTTATTTAAAAATAATAAATTATAGCGGATTTAAATAAGCTTTATACGTTTTTAAGTACCAGTATAAATAGTATTAAACGTAACGTTAAGGTACGAAAAAATAAGTATCGGCAGGTCGAAAAAAAAGTTAAAAAGCTAAAACTTTAAAACAAAAAAAATAACAATACTATAAAACGTATAAATACTATAATAATATAGCTATTAAATACGTTTTAACTTAAGACGCAAAATTCCAAAAATTCGCGTAATATAAATATATAATTAAAAACATTATAAAATATACTGCTTAAAATTAAAGTTAATAATTTTAAGGAAATATTTATCGTATTAAAAAATAATATAAAAAAAATTAACCTATTAAAAAAAGGCGAAACAAAATTTAAAAAGTAATTTATAAAAAAACCCGATTTTCCGAAAAAAAAAAGCAAATTACTTAAGGGAAAAAAAATAATACGCAATAACCCCGATAATTCAAATAATTCCCTTAACATCCTTAACAGCTTTTCGAACCTTAATAATTTAGATAACTTTAATAAATTAAATATTCGCCTGAAAAACAAAAAGAAAAATTTTAAAAAGTTTAGTACTATAGATATAAAGCTACGTTAAAAGCGTTTTAACTTTTCGTTAAATAAGGAAAATTACTTAATAAGCTAAATTAATTAAAAGTTTTAAAATAACGTTTTAAGTTTTACAATAAAAGAAATTAATTATAAGGACGGGATAAAGCTAGGTTAACTGAACTAGTTCCGTTTAATAAAAGTTATTACCAAAATTTATAAAAAGGCGCCCTTAAAGTTAATTATAGATATTAAAAAAAGTACGAAAATATTAAGGACATTCCGGAAAATTTATATAACGATAAATAAGGCTAGGTAAAAATCCCTTTAAAAGAAGTTTAATAAGGTTACTTATAATAAAAAAAACCCGGTATAATTTATTTTTAAATTTTAAAAGTTTTTTTGGAAAATAAAAAGCTATAATATATAACTTAAAATGGAAAAATAAATTATTATATTCCTTACTGCTATAAAAAACTGCGTTAACAGTTAGTATAAAATTATTTAATTAGTATTACGGTAAACGAATTACTCCTTTTAATAGCTAATCGATAATTTTAACAGCAAATTCCATAACCGATTTAACAAGAAAAAAAATAACGGACGGTCCGTTAACGTACGAAAAGGTAAAAGAAATAAAAATAATAATAATAATTTCCGAAATAACAAGCCTATATAAAACAAAAACGGAAAATTACTTTGTTTTAATTATAATAAATATAAATACCTAGCGAAAAATTACTTTAAGTTATAGAAAAACGGTAAAAGTAAAAAAGGGAAATAAGGTTAAAATGGTGGCCAACGTAATAATAATAATAATAATAATTAAAATAACTAAAATAATAATTTTTGTAATACTTATAGCAATAATTAAAACGAAAAGTAATTTATTTTTAAAAGTTTAAAAAATTTATACCGTTTAAACGGAAAAATTTTTAACGTTTATATTAACGAATAACAGTTTTAAAACTTTATATAATAATATAACGAAATGGTTTAGGAAATAACGTAAGGAATTATAAGGGTTAAAAGCTTTAAATTACAGGTAATTTAAAGCTTTAAGCTATAAGGAACCGACTGCCCTAAATTACGGCTGTAAACGACCGAAAATTTTAAAGTTATAATAACTAATTACTTTAAAGTAATTAAGGTAATAGTTATAAATAACGCTATATTTTTATATATATATTTCTTTATAAAAAACAATAAAAATAAGTTATTTTAAGATTTAAAAGTAAACGTTAATATTATTAATAATATCGGCGACTTCGAGAAGAACTTAGTACTAGATATTAAATCTAAGGGAATTTATATTATAATAGGCGGAAGACTTATAATTACTACCTTTATTGGTATTATAAAGTAATTTTTGAAAAGTTTTAATAAAGAGAATAATAAGATTATAATAAAGTATACGTTATATATTAACGATTTTCCCCTGAAAATGTTTTCCGGAGAAATATTTTATAAAAAAGGAAGTTACTTAAATAAAAATATTTTGGTTAATTTTAATAAATTTAAATTAATAATTATTAACGTTTTCCGAAAAGGATTTTTTTTATGGTTTTATAAAAAGCCGGAGTTTCTTATTAAAAGCTTGAAATTTTTAAACGATAAAAATTGTTAATAAAGATATGCGTTAAAGAAAGCATTCGATAAGAAAGATAACGGTAACTTAATTAATAACCTAAGGATAACCTTTATAAAGGTACTTAAGGACGGAAAAGTTTTTATAATAAACGAAGTTATAAAGAAAATTATTTTTTAATATTGCTATTTTTATTATTTTAGTATTAAACAATTAATTTGAATTATTAAAAGGTTTACGGAGATAAATTTAAACTTTAATAATATAAAATCGTTTTTTTATATAACTTATAACGAAGGAAAAATACGGAATATACCGTTTATTAACTTATAAAGGAAAATAATATACGTAAAAGAAATTATTTGGTATAATATAAAAGCCGTTAAGTTTATTAATATCGAAAATAACGGTTATTTCGGGTTTATTATAAACGATTTATCGCGTTATAGAAAGTATTATTCGTTTAGGATTAAGGATAAGGTATAATAAAATTTATATACGTATATTACTTAAATATTTAAACGTTTAAAAACGTTATTATTAAATATAAAAGGTAAAAGAAAAAAAACATAGATCTTAGGTTTTAATAACGGTAAAAAGTTTGATATAACGATTATCGAAAACTTTTACGCAGTAGAAAGTATTAAATTAATAATTTCCAGTATTTATAATTAATATTAAAATGGAATCGTAAAATAAGGGATATAATTTTTTTAAAACGAAATACGCGTAATTACGGCTTAAATAAAAATACCGATATATTTTTAAGATTTTATAATAAAAATAATAACGTATACCGTTAATAAAATTGAATAATTAATAATAAAAGACGTAATATTAATCGAATATTTTAAGGACGGATTCGAATTTAATAAGTTTTATAAATTTAATAATAGTTATTTTTGGATTTTTAGCAGTAAGTATATAATTCTAATCGATAAAAATTACAGAACCAGATTAAAAAAGTTGGTAACCCGTAAAATAAAAGAAATATTGTTAAGTTATTAAGGGATATATAATTATAAGGTATAATTGTTAAAGGGCGGTAAATTGTTAATAATACTGTATATTATTATTTATGAAAACTTAAAAAAGTTAGGATAATTTTTTAACCCGAAGGATATTATTCGGTTATTTTCGTAGTTCGTATAAAAGCGATTGAAATACCGTTAAAAATAAGGTGTTAGAATAAAGAATAGGGACGATAATATCGTTTTAAAGAACGATACGGATTAGGAAATTAAGTAAGTTAAACGGAAAAAGGGATACCCGAAAAAGACGGTTCCCGAATTATATACCTTAAAAGCCCTAGACGAAATACCAGAACTAATATATAAATTAAAGCTAGCTTTAACTTAAAAAGGCGATAATAACGATTTTTTTCATTTTTACCTATTATTAAATACTGAAAACTAAGACGAAAACGGTTATAAGCTATATATTATAATAAACAATAATCTATTATTAAAGGAAATTATAAAAGGCCTAAAATGCGAAATATAACTTAAAGTTATTTTTACTAAGATTAAAAAAAACTTTTAATGCGGAATTTTTTGTTTTATATTAAATAATAAGGTATATAGGTACCTGGTAAATACGAAATAAATGCTAAAAAAAAATATACGTTTATAAAAAAGCTAAAAAAGTATAAGGCCCGTATTTACGTTAAGGAATTTACTTAATAAAAAGAAATTAATTATAATAAAACATTAATTAATATTATAAAAGCTATATATTAAAAAATCCTAATAACGTTAATTATTACCTTAGGTTAATATATACTTTAAATCGATTTTATCGCGGTTTATTTAAACGGTAACTTAAAGGAGGATATTTATATAAAGTTTTTTTTTATGTTAAAAAAATATTTCGACATATACCTAAAGGATAAAGTAAAATACTAGTTTTTTTTAAAAAAAATTATCAAATTAATAAACCTTTTATACGGCTTAAAGTAGGCCGGAACTGCTTAATAAAAAAAAGTAAAAAAGATATTTACGAAGTAAGGTTTTCGCCCGTTAATTTCGGATAACGTAATATATTATAATTCGAAAATAAGAAACGTTTTCGTTTCGTACGTAAATAACTTCCTGTTTTTCGGCCTTAATAAATAACGTTTTAAGGATATCGTTAAAGGGATAATTAAAGATATACTTATTAAGAACTTAAAGGACGTTAACTGGTACCTAGGCGTACGAATTATCTGTTTTTTATTAACGGAAAATATTAGGTTAAATTAATAATAATATATTAAGAAATTATTAAAATTAATAAAATTAAACGTTATATGGAAATAATTTACGTTATTTATCAAAAATTATTTAAAATACGCCGTAAAAAATAAAAACGTAATTAATAAAAAAAAAACGTACGAATATACGAACTTTATAAGGAAATTTAATTTTTTTAATTATATTAATAAATCGGATATAACGTTTATAACGTTAATTTAAATTAGGTTTATAAGTAACCCGTTATTTAAATACCAGAAATATATTAAACGATTATTACGATATTTAAACGGTACGGTAAACCTATTTTTTCGGTACCGGAAACTGGAAAATTACCTGTACCGGAAATATAATAATTTAAACTTGTTCGGAATAATAAATACAAACTTTGCAAATAATAAATCAATTAAGTTTATAATAAATTGCGTATTTTTCATAATTAAAATGCCCGTATTATAAATTTTAAAATTATAAAGCGTTATTATTAAATGTATTATTAAAATAAAATACGTAAAAGCAGGAATAGTTATAACGGAGGTAGCTGGGATTAGGAATTTCCTGATAAAATTAAGGTTTATATTTAAAGGTTTTATTTTTATCTTGGAAAATAATATAAATACGTTAAAATAGGTAATAAAGATATAGATAATACGGAGAAAGCGCCATATTTGATTAAAGTATTATTACGTACGTTAAAAAGTATAAAAAGGTAATATTAGTTTTTAATACGTAAAAAATAAGGATAACCTAATAAATAAGCTAACAAAACCTTTTAATAAGGTTAATTTCGAACGATTTATAACGAATTTGGGATTAGAAAAAATATAGAACGAATTAGAAAATATTTAAGGTCGATAGATATAAGGGTTTAGTAGCCGAGATTATTTAAAGCAAAAAAGCGTATCGGTAATTGGTGCTTTAAGATAATTACGGCTGGTAAGCTTAGGTTAAAGAATGTTACCTGGGATATTTTTTGTTATAAAAGAACTTTTTAAGTATGGATTATATATGTAAAGGCGGCTTGCCTTAAACGTTTTTAGTTTATAAGATTATTAACATAGAGTTTTGCGTTAATATCCTGTATTTGATTATTATAACTGCTGATATTTAGTTTATAAATACTAGCATATCGTTAACGTTACGTTAATTATAAAATTATATTACGGAATGTAAAAATTATGTTATTACGTTATCAACTTTTTCGCGTATATATAAATAAGTATTACTTTAAAACTTTTAAATAACGTATATAATACGATTAATCCGTAATAAATAAACGTTTCAATTTATCGTAAGCTTTAAACGTATAAAGAATTATTAATTAATATATTTCTTTTAATAGGTTATTAAATCCTTTACGTTTTATTATAAATTAAAAGTTTTAAATTACGTAAACGTTAACTTTCCGTTACGATAATAAGAGTATAAAAATTAATAAAATAAGTGACGGACCTATTAAAGGATAAATTATTAAGAATTATAAAATTAAAAGGTTAAAATTACGTTACGTAAAATTATTAAAATTAAATCCTGTTAAATTGATTAAAATATGTCGGCAATTAATGCTTTCAAGTACCCGCGGCTAGTATATTTAAAGCTGCAGCTGCTACTTAGGACAGCCTTTATTTAGGAACCATCCTTTAAATAGTTAAACGTATATATAAAGGCGATTACTCTTAAATTTCTTTAGTCTTTCCTAAAATAATTATGCGCTTTTTATTAGAATTTTATATTTAATTATTAGAATTATTAATATAATAATATTTTCTAGTTAATTAATAATTAAAATACGTTAAACGAAATAATTATTAACAAGTTAAATTAATAAAGAAAATACGATATTTAAGAAAAAGTTATTTAATTAAATTAAAAAAATATAAGTAGTTAATAATAGCAAATAAATAATAAAACGTATTTTAAGGTAGTTTTTTATAATTAAGCAAAATAATTTACTTGATAAGGGTTTCGTTTTTTTGCGAGATAAAAAATAGACAAATAGTAATTTAATTTTTTTTTCGATTAAAAGAACTTTTAAAACGAAAACTTTTATAGTAAGGGGGAAAAATAAAAGTCCGTAAAAAGCGTAAAGGTAGGAAAAAAAATTTACTTTCGAAACTTTTTCGGAAAAAGCTTTATTATTTTAATAGCAATAATTAAAAAATCGATATAAGATGTTTATATAAAAATAATAACCTTAATTAAAATTAAATAAACTTTATACGTTTTTAGGCTCTCTTTAAAGGAGACGTAACCGTGGAACTAAATTGAACAAATGGATAGATTGTGCTATCGGTTGCTAAGCTTTACTAAACCCCAACTTTCTCACAGCCCTGAGATTGATCGAAGTTGAAAAAGTCGTGAGACTGGCGAAGGGTTACAAAGCAGCTATTTGATACGGATTTAAGGTTTACCGCGAAAAGCTTAATATCTCCTGAATTATTATTTAAGATTCCCTTTACCAAACCAGTTAAAAGGTGTAAGGTTTATCAGGGTTAAAGCTTGTCGGCATTACGTAATAATTGGTTTCGGGATAAGGCTTTTTACGACCGAAATGTAATTTATCGTTACCGTAAAAATTATTAATAATTACCGTATTCGAAAATATTAGGTAAAGTATATATCGTATTAATTATTGGTATAATTATTTCGTATTTTTAGCTTAGCCTAGATAATACGGCTTGAACTAAACGACTATATATACGTTTTTAAGCATTAATTTAAAGAGGATTAAAGAAAATGTTAAAATACGGGAATATAAATGTAAGTTAATTAAAAATAAAGTTAAAAGGTTAAAGTTTTAATAAAAAAAGCAATAATATAATAAAGCGAATAAATAATATTATAAAACGATTATTAAATATATTTTAGTTCGGAAACGTACTTTAATAAAAACTGTTTTAATTTAGAATGATACGGAATTTACGAAATATAAATATATATAAAAACGTTTTACGAGATATTTAAAGAATAAAAAGTTTGTAAAAAGTTTTTATCGCCGTCAAAAACGACGTAAAAAAGATTAACCCCTTTAAAAAAGACGAAACGAAATTAAGAAAGCAATTTATTAAAAAGTTTAATCTCTCGAAAAGGGAAAAAAACGAAAAAAATAAAAAGTTCCGTAAAAAAAAGAATATAATACGTAAGGATTCCGGTAATTCGGATATGTTACCTTTAAATTTATTTAAAGGTTTTCGAAAACGAAAAAGCCGTTATAATAGTTCCTTTAATATCTCTAGCAACTTTTTAAGCCTTAATAATATAAATAATTTTAACAAGTTAAGCGTTCGCTTAAAAGATAAAAAGAAAATTTTTAAAAAGTTTAATAATAATATAAAGTTATGTTAAAAACTTTTTAATTTTTCGTTAAATAAGGAAAACTATTTAGCAGATTAGGTTAAATAAAAGTTTTAAAATAACGTGTTAATTTTTACTTTTAAAAGAATTAATTATAAGTACGGAATAAAGTTAAGATAATTTAATTAGTTATATTTCGCAAATACTATTACTAAAACGTATAAAAGGGCGCCTTTAATGTTGATTATAAGTATTAAGAAAGGAACGAAGATATTAAAGACCTTTAAAAAGATTTATATAGGTATAAGTAAGGCTAGGTAAAGGTTCCTTTGGAAAAAACTTAGTAAGATTATATACGATAAAGAAAACCTTATATAGTTTATTATAAAATTTTAAAAACTGTTACAAAAGGTTAAAGGCTATAATATAAAGTTCGGATTAAAGAAATAAATTATGACATTTTTTATTATTATGAAAAATTATATTAGTAACTGGTGTAAAACGATTTAATTAATATTTAGACAAACTCATTATTTTTTTCAGCAGCTAATCGATAACTTTAATAATAAATTTATTAACTGTATTAACAAAAAAAATAGAAAGTTTTATAATACTTAAAGAGGTAAGAGAAAAAGTAATAATAATAATAATAACTTTTAAATAAATAGGCCCGCATAGAATAAGAACGGAAAGCTACTTTGCTTTAACTATAGTAAATACGAATATTTAACGAAAAATTACCTTAAGCCGTAAAAAAGAGAAATGGTAAAAAAAAGAAAGGAAAGTATAATTAACGTTAGAGTAATAATAGATAAAATAATTAAAATAATAACGTTTAAAACGTCTATAATAGTAATAGGAACGAAAAATAATTTAAATTTAATAGCTTAAAGGATTTGTATTAATTAAACGGAAAAACCTTTAACGCTTACGTTAAAAATAATAGCGTAAAGGTTTTATGTAATAATACGATAAAACAATTTAAAAGGAAATTTAAGAAGTTTTAATAATTAAACGCCTTAAAGCCCGGAGAGTTATAGTAATTAAATACTTTAAAGCTTAAGCGATTAATCGTTTTAAGTTATAAAAAGGCGAATATTTTAAAGGAATTATTATGAAAAGTGCTATGCTTATATATCTTTTTTTATATAAAAAGGATTTAAATAAGTTGTTTTAAAATTTAGGAGCAAACGTTAATATTACGAATAATATTAGTAACTTTAATAAAAATATTATAAGATATATTAAATTTAAAGAAATTTAAATTATAACGGATAAAGGATCCGTAATTGTTATTTTTGTTAATATTGTTAAATAACATTTAAACCGGTTTAAAAAAACCAAATTATAATTAGATATATTTTATATATTAATAACTTTCTTTTAAAGGTATTTTCGGGGAAAATATTTTATAAAAAAGGAAGATACTTAAATCGTAACGCTTTAATAAACTTTAATAAGATTTAATTGTTAATAATTAACATTTTTCGAAAAACTGTTTTCTTATAGTTTTACGGGAAGCCGGAATTTATTATTAAGGCCCCGGATTTAATAAACGATAAAAACTATTAATAAGAATACTTATTAGAGGAGGTATTCGATAAGGAAAACGGCGATAACTTAATAAATAACTTAAAATACGTATTTTCGTACGTTTTTAAAAACGGAAAAAGCTATAAAAAAGATTTTTTAATAATACAGTTATTATTCTCTTAATACCGAATGATTAATATAAATTATTAAAAGGTTTATAGGAATAAGTTTAAACTTTAGCGATATAAAAAATATCTTTTAGACGATATATAATAAAAATATACGGAAAATATTATTTATAAATTTTTAAAAGTAAAAAGAGTATATAAAAAAATATTTAGTATAACGTAAAATTAATTAAACTTATTAATATCGAAAATAAAAGTTATTTTAATTTTGCAAGGTCGTTGGGTTCAAGCCGTATTATCGTTATTTTAATTTTATTATAAGTAATTTATAGCGGTATAAAATATATAATTTATTTAAATTTAAAAACAAGGTTTAATAAAATTTATACGCGTATATTACGTAAATTATAAAACGTTTGGAAACGTTATTACCGGACGAAAAAGGTAAACGTAAGAAAGTATAAATTTTACGTTTTAATAAGGGTAAAGAATTTGGTATAACAATAATTAAAAATTTCTGCGTTATAAAAAATATCGAATTAATAATTTCTAATATATATGATTAATATTAGAACGGAATTATAAAATAAGAAATATAGTTTATATCAAATAAGACGCGTATAATTTCCGTATAAATAAAGATTTTTATGCAAGGTAAAGTGCCATTGAGGTATCTAGCTATATACACACAGCACACAGCTGATCCATTCACTAAGTACATGCACAACTGGTTTGACACAAACGCGACCGGGGAGCACCCCCTAAAAACCGTCCCTTCTTGGCAAGGACCGGAAAAACGAAAGATTTTTATATATTTTTAAAATTTAGTAATAAAAGTACTAACGTATATTATTAATAAAATATATTAGTTTACGATAAAGGATATAATATTAATCGCATACTTTAAAAATATATTTAAACCGAATAAATTAACGTGCCACACATATGAGCGAGAGACACATATGAGCGAGCCGCTTTTTGGCACTCCGCAACAACAAACTCAAATAACTCAACAACAACATATCGCATTG